>RAOB01000105.1:0-68786 GCA_009804825.1 Neurospora sp. FGSC 26638
GGACGTACCGATTCCCCTTTGGCATAAGAAGGCCTTGAGGCCCAACCTTCGCCTAGAAGTTGGGAAGATCAACAAGGCTTTCGAGACCAAAGTAGTTTATTAGCTGAATTGAACTACTGTTCCAAGCCCTGATTACAGCCCTTGTCACATCCATGAAGGCCGGTATATAAAGACGGCCTTCCCAGGCCTCTTTAAATACTGGCTCTTCAGCAAGCAACCAACTGATACAATCGACCAGTACCTTTTGGCTACTACTACCGTTGCTACTCTTGTTCCCAGCGATATACTCCTGTGCTTGTAACGGTCCGTCACACAGTGGTTGCCACGCGACAACCGCAGGAATAATTTTGCTAATTGCTTCCACATCCTGAACGGTTATTGTGAGACAACCATCAGCTACTCCTTGCTGTATAGCTGCGTTTGACTGAGCAACAACCCCCTGGCGCTGCTGTTGCTAGAGGTATCCTTGAACCGACAAAGTGACATCTCCGGAGAGCAGAGCCGCGCGGCATTGGTTACCAGGGTTCCCCATGTCCGTAGCATACAAGACTGCAGGTACCAGGCACGCCAAGCTTCTTTGGCAATCCCCTGGAGTACAGAAGCACACGAACGGGTTTGTCCCAGCTTGCCAACCTTTGGTGTGTCAGCATGGCTTGTTGTGTGCTGTCCATCCCGTAGAAGCTAATAGTGCCAGGAAGGAAGACACTGTGCGAGCATCGATTTTATAGGTACTAGGTAGATGCTTGGGACAGGGCGGCTGAAGATATTGAGGCTGCGGTTGTTGTTGTGTTTGAGGGGTAACAGGAGCAAGCTTGGGCAATCGGCAAGCTTTTGTTGGCGCCGCAGTTCGCAGTCCCCGTTAAAGCAGCACTAAGGGCCCAGTGAGCACGAAACTTCGATATGTGCAAGCAAAGGGGGCTCGCCGGCTCGGGATTTGGGTCGCCTCCACCACTCTCAGGTACGTGAAGTGTATTTGTTGCCGCAACAGTCTTTGACAAACGATAGAGAACCTAGCCTGAGGTTATTTTACCATGGGTTAGGTGAAGCGGTGACGTACGATACGGGACGAACCTCCGGTCTGGCTCGAGCTTGGGCACCGGTGAGTTTCAGACGGTCTGTTGATCCGATAGAACGTCACCGAATGGAATTAGAACGGATGAGTTCGAGGAGGATAGGAGGTAGGAATTCCAGGAATTCTTAAATTACTAGAAAATTAAGGGGCTGGCCGATTCGACGACGAGGAGCCTTGCGTGGACGATAATCGGCAATGTCCCCGCCGACGACGACGCCGAAGATTCGTCCGAGCTCCAACTCTCTCCGCACAATTTGTCGGATTCTGGTCCGAATAGCTGATTCATGGATGTGATCAAATTGCGGGCATATGATCTAGGTAAACAGCTGTCGAGTTTACGGGTTGGGGTAGGCATGCTCGACAATGGGAAAGGCGGCCTTGGTGAGATCAGCATCCAGTGAAGGCAATCTCGTGATAGAGCTGAATGCATGCCTTCCGTCTTGTCGAATCGCCATTCTTCTTTCTGCCATCCGCTTCTCAATCTTAACGTCGGACAGCGGACTTGTCGTCTCGAATTCTTTCCGCGGTCAAAAGCTTCTGTCCAGACTGTGTCCTGTCACTCCAACAACCAGGTTCGAGACCCGGTTCCAGAATGCCAAGACAATCAAGGTCAGCTGCATGTGAGTGTCACACTTGAAGTTGAGGGTTGGGCTGTGCTTCGAGCTCACTGAATGGTCTGACCTTGAGTAGCAACCTTCCTTGGAGGAACGAGGCATGTCTCGGCTTGCTTCAGTGCGAAAAACCCCCAGACGTCGCACGCCACAACAGCTTCTCGGGATACACGAAGCCGAAATCGTGCGACCGATACCAGGACCCGATGGACTGGGTGAAGAAGCAGTGAAATGTGCTTCAAGACACAGCCAAGGTGCCCTCATAGTTCTTGGCTGAATGAAGAATGTCATAAGCGGAGCAAAAGGATGTTCGAGAACAAGGGCGCTGTGATCGTCTGCCTACAGGGTCCGATGACGTTGTCCACTCTTTGCAGCAAAGATCTTCCCTGTGACGGAGTGCACATCCGACGATTGGGGATCCTGAAAGCTGAAATGTGGAGAAGTGATATGAGGACACCAACCGGTCGAGCTTCCATGTTGATCCGACGATCTTGTCAGATTCATAGGTTGGCTGATTGAGCCACTACTCTGACAAGTTCGGAGCTCCAGTTTTGCCAGCTTGGTGTAGTGGTACCAATCTGACAGATCTCAAGGACCCTTCTCGTACGTCAACTATCTAGTGGAACAAGACCATCTTCTGTCGCTCCCTATTTGATGCGTACTGAATCTCAGGGTTCAATGATCACGATGATGGACGAGAGAGCACAAGCGCAAGGGTGGTACCCTGGGACGATCACCATAATCCATGATGATGGTTGTCCAGGAGTAAGTGTGAAAGAAATGGGCTTTGAGCTGGTGTCGGGGCTGTTGGTCTGACGTATGACTGGAAGACGAAGCATAAAGGTCGAATTGCACTGTCCTGACTTGTTCGACGAGATTGAAGACACAACCACAACCACGCCGAGGCACATGGTATTCACGAAGAATCCCATGTTTCATCGAACCTAAAATTTGTGTCATTCATCAGCGCTTTGATCCGGAACAGTCTACCAAGTAGAGTAAAACCTTCACCACCCTTCTCATCCAAAAAGAACTCACCAAGCGATTCAAGATTACTGACTTTCTGTTCGTAGGCGGATTCTTCCTTCACTAACAATCCCGGGGAAATCCTCCTGTTTGAAAAGTGTCCTTGTTTGGTTTTAAGGCTCAGCAGTCCATGCACCTTGAGGGCTCGTGACCTAAGTCTCCAACGTTACTCGAATTGAGTCAGCCTCCGGACTTTCGGTCCCGCAACTTTGCGCAACTTCACTGAACCCGGCATCTGATATCGAGGGACTCGTGACTGGACGTCACGACAGAAATGCTCCGACGACAAGAAGCTCGAGGACAAACTCCTCAGATCTTGATCCTTAACCTTCCTTTCCCTCCTGCCACAACTACAAATACCAGTATTCCCACGAACTGGAACAGCAACCGTTAGCCTGTAGTCGAACAGCTTCCCCAGTTTCACCATCGATAGCAACTTACCAAACAACCGTTTTATGAGCCTGCTAGTGAGGAACCGAACATCCACGAATATCCATCATGCAGCTCACTTCTCTCCTTTCCGCCATTGTGGCCCTGGTCATGGCCCCCTTGGCTACCTTGGCCTCCCCGGCTGAGACCCTGGGCAACAGAGACTTCCCTGACCCAGCCATTACCCTTGACCCTCGCACCCATGAGTGGTACGCCTTTGCAACCAACAGCAACGGCAGGAACGTCCAGGCTGCTTACAGCCCCAATCCGCACGACGGTCCTTGGACCTATGTCGAGCACGACCTCCTCCCGACTCCGGGCAAGTGGGTCAACCCCGACCAACACGACATCTGGGCCCCCGATGTGCACTACTTCGAGGCCACCGACTCATTCGTCATGTACTACTCTGGTCTTTTGGCGGATTCTCCTTATCACTGCGTTGGCATCGCCACTGCGGAGAACGTCACCGGTCCGTACGAGGCTTTCGATGAGCCCTTTGCTTGCCCCGACTCTGAGGGTGGTGCCATCGATGCGAGCGGCTACCTCGACCCTGTCGACGGCTCGTTCTTCGTTGTGTATAAGGTGGACGGTAGTTCGAAGGGACCCGGTGGCCCTTGCGGCAACGGTGACCCCCCTGGCGAGCCGACTCCGATTCGTCTGCAGAGAGTTAACGAAAGCGACGGCATCACTCCAATAGGCCATTACACCGAGATCCTCGACCGTGATCCGGAGCTCGATGGCCCTCTAATCGAGGCCCCCAACTTGATTCGGACGTGGAACGGCACCTTCGTCCTATTCTACTCATCCCATTGCTATAATACTCTAGACTACGACATCAAGTATGCGACTGCGGACCAGATCGAGGGACCGTACCATCGCCGTGGTGAGCTGATGGGCCCTAACACTACTTCCTTCGGGTTCGACGGCCCTGGAGGAGCGAGCAGTGTCTGCGGCGGTGGAATCATGGTGTTCCACGCCAATTGCGACGCCGGGCGTTGCATGTACGTGACGGAGTTCGGAGTCGACGAGGATGGCATCGTAACGCTTCTGGATTGATCTGTTTTGAACGTTTGATCAGCACGGGGAAGACAAGGACAAGAAGTAGAGGGTAGAGAAGGACATGGAGTCATTGGGTACAGCGTTGGCTTTTGGAATGCATTTGGGAATTAGCGATAGGCGTACGGCGTTCGTTCCATGAATACATTAGTTCTTGCACCTAAAACTGCCTTGATCCGAAGTGACAAATGGAAAGCAGTGATATAGGAGACGTAGGGGAGAGCTAGAACACTAGCATTGATATGTTTGCAAGATTGATATAAGTGGGACGTAGGGTAGAGTTGCGCTCTTCCTGTGGTAGCTGATGCCGAGTGGTAGCATTCATTTGCGATCAGAGAAAGACGAGTGTAGTCAAGCATGAGCATGGTTCAGACAGAGGTGGTGTCTCAACATCGAAATTGGTGATCTTGAAGAAGAAGTCAGGAGAAAGACAGTGCGGCGGGAAAGATAATGCAGACACAGTGCTCATGCCAAACGGGATGATGCCGACACGCTAGAGCACAGCAACGTACGGCGGGGTACTGCAGGTAGTACAGGTCGCCGCTCCTTCAACATCAACATCATGCGGGGAAGCTAGGAGGGACAACGACAAAGGGCGTTTGCCCCGGTCTTGCCGTCATCCATTGAAGATGGCGAGGTGCCAGAGACAGCTCTTTGGGAATAGAATAATAGTCCATTCTAAATCTGCCCGTAGATTTTTATATGAATTTCCAACGGGGTCACAGTTGAGAGTACCGAGTGTAACCGCGACTTAAACATGTCCAGAGGGGACGTTGCGAATTTGACCCACTTTTACCCCTTAATTCTTAGGTAATGCCCAAATCGTTCCTCCCTCTTCGAAAACACATCACTCCTTCCTCGTTACTTTGCACAATATCCGATCGTGCTGTCATAGAAGCTCGGGGAGAGGGTCTTAAGGTGTCAATTCGACCAGAAACCCGCAACACGACCAAATGCCCAAAGGCGACGCCTGGGTTCTAATCCCTCCCCAACACAAGGCCACGGACAGCTTCTGCCATACTCGACGGAGCAGCCCATCGTATGGGATCAAAGCGTTCTCAAAATATTAGGCACAGTTGACATGGTGTGGTTCTCCTCGACAGGCAGCACGGCCATCTGATCGGCCGCGATCGTCGGTGGCCCTTCGTTGCCCGGGAACGGAGCGTATTTGTCGACGAGATGATACATACCTGCGAAGGCCCTGCGACTGTATTAGCCTTTACTATCGGGTGTTTCGAAATGGACGACCTACTGCTGTCTAACAGCCGTTCCAGCTTTAGCATGGTTGACCGAGTACAGCAGGTTATAGTACACGCTGTACAACCGATTCCTATCCTCGCACTCGTCCTTGGGCTCGCTCGGTTCCTGGTAAAGCTTGTATGTCTTCGTGTAGACTGGATCGCTAATCTTGCCGCGATGGAGACGAGCCAACCTCGAGCACAGCTTGTCTGGGTCTGGCATCCCGCCCTGCATGTCGACATACTCCGCCACGAAGAAATAAGCCTCGGGTTCCTCCAGCTTGTACTTGTCCCAGCCGATTGGTTTGGGGACAAAGTCAGGCGCCCACTTGTACAGCTCGGACATGGCGTTGAACTCTCCTTCCATCATGGAACGACCGTGGTCAGCCGGTGCGGATTTGATGAAATACTGGCCCTTGGATCCATCGGGAAAAGGCAAGAAGCAGACTAGCTGTGACGGTCCATGCTGACTGCCCATGTTGACTGGCTGATATCATCGTCGTTCTGGGGTCGAACAAAACAAGGATGTTGTCATCCACACGAAAGTTGCCATGGTATGGTAGCGACGTTTGCAGGGAGCGCTCGCGCAGAAGTGCAAGTTCTGAACTCATTTTCGGTTCTCGAGGAGACGAATACAACGGCTCACAGAAGAGGCCAAAAGAACATCATATATCCATGCTTCCAGGGAAGATCTTCCAGCGACCTCTTTCCCAAACCTACACGCTCCTCACTCTCTTCCTATGAGTTTCAATCTTCACTCTGTCAACGCCCTTCCAATGCGGCACCGTTTCTCTCCCTTGCAACGCTTTTCCGTCTTGGTCTGGGATTCCGCATTGATGCCTCTAGGTAGTGGCCGGCACACTCGCCTCTCCTAACGCCGGATTTGGCTTTGTTTGCTTTCGGATGGCTCTTCTGAATGACTGTTGGGCTGGAAATGACTCTTTCGTATCAACCAACAACAGCCGGCACTATTTACAACAAGGATGATGCAGCTGAACCGTCTCGATCACCCAAAGTTATTACAGGCAGAACAGTCATCGCTCATCAACAATCATGATCCCTTTGGTACGTCATCCTCACGCCCGCCCCTCGCGACCTTGTCCCCCTAAAACAAGTTAAAATTCATATTTATCCCCTCCCAACCCGGATGCTCCTCCTTCCCCCTAACCAGCTCACTTGCCCAAGACCCCCTGGGTGCCTTCTGCGCTTCCTTCAGCGCCTGTCGCACAATAGCATCACCAAGCTGCTTCTTGATCTCCAACCTCGGCAGCTGCCACCTCAGCAGATTCACCGAAGTAGCTCCTCCCGGCAGACTATCCGCAGGCGGGACGGTACAAAACCCGAAATCCGCCCGCTTAGCAAACCGCAGCGCACGCACCACACCACTCATGCGCTCCGCAATAGTCGGGTTGGTATGCAGCGCAACAGCCAACCAAGCCTCGCGGACCGCCAGCGCCGGGATGTTGTGACTGCGTAGCAAACGAGCGGCTACGTCCGCCCCGATGATCTCGAACCGCTCGGGCATAGTATCGTACTCGCCGGCTACGCCTATGGCGTGCAGGATACAAGCGACGAACAAGACTTGCGGCGGAGCGATGGTGGCGTATTCCCCCGAGGCAGGACTGATGAGGGCTATCCCTGGGAAGCTGGGCAGCAAAGAAGGGTCGGCTGCTGGGTCGTTTAGGGGGGTGATGCGCATGAACGCTTGGGCGTACATGTAGACACGGAAGCTGTGGTAGAGGAGCGTGGCGGGGAGGCGGGAGCGAGCAAGGGCGAGGGCGTCGGCGCAGACGGGGTGGGAAGGCATTAGGGCGCGGAGGGCGGCGGTTATAATGCCTGGGTCGGATACTGACGGCGACCCGGAACCGGTGCCGGTGGAGGAGGTCGAGTTGTTGGACGTTCGGCTGCCCATGGCGCGTGGCCGTGGTCGTTGACTGGGGTCCCGGGAGGGAGAAACTGCGGTGCTTGGGATAGAGAATGGAGTTGTGATCTGAGGGGTCCAATAGTTAAGCAGGTCTGTACTTATCTGCACATTTTGGGAGGTTGTGGGTGGCTTCTGTGGCTGCAATGCAAGCAGCTGTCGATGTCGGTCAAGTCAACCGACAGATGTCATTGTCAGCACCGAACACTGCGAAACCAGATGGCTTAACCCGTTCCCCGTCGTGTTGCCTTTTGCTTCCAAAGATCTGGGAAGCATCTTGTTTGGACGATTGCCCTGCGCATGCCGAACAAGTCCCATGTACGCCCACGAAATCCACCCGTTGGAGACACTTGAACTTGATCTCCCAGCCTTTCATTTGAAATGACACATTCCTGGTTTTCGAAGTCTTTTGTTCTCACACAGCCCTCTGGCGAACCTTCTACCATTTGGGTCGGCAAAAACCAAAATTGTGGATGGTGGAGCTTAGTTCCAGTACTCACTCAACCTTCTTTCCGCGGACTTGCAAAAGCCAGATAATAAAAAGATGCCGTGACATGGAGAGGTAGCCTGGGAGTTGGAAATGGGCCAAAGGCTTGAGACCAGGTGTTCTTTTGGTAAAATCAGACGGAGGTATGATGTATCATAAGGAGTGCAGTTCCTACATCTTGTGGACCTCGGAAGTTGACCTACACCGTGAGAACTTAGACGCACAATGAGCGAGCGCCTTCTATCGCGATGGAGTTCCCAAGAGAATGCTATGTTGATCGGTTGGTCAGCTCACACTTTCATTGCGACAGGGAGGTGACACCGTAGACCCAAATAGGAAGGTTGCTCCTCGAAGCTGACATGCTTACGCGGACATACGAATATCTGCCCTTTGCTTCGGTCGTCTTTGACGATAAATACTCCCGGCGCTCCTCACGTTGGACAAAGTTCCCGCAACTTACAGGCATATCATCAGTGAAAAAGCAACAGGTCTTTACTCAGCTCAGCGCCTTAACCCCTTCCAGCAACCACAAGAAGAAGCCAACAAAAAAAATGGCATCCCCAACAACCCTCCCACCCCGCTACCAAATCCGCAAGCTCACCCTCTCCGACCTCCCCTTCGCCCACGCCATCATCACCCACGCCAACCTCTTCCACAACGCCGTCTGGTCCCGCCTACACGCCTCCGACGCCGTCTCCCGCGCCTACCAAGTCTTCAACACCGGGCAGTACAACACCTCCCACGGCATCGAATCTGGCATGTCCTACGGCATCTTCGACACCGAGTACCAATACAAGCGGCCCGAGTCCGCCGCCACCCACGGCAAAGTCTACTGGGATGAGTCAAGCCCCGCTGCCTCCGGTGCTGAGCTGCTGGAACAAATGGATTTCCCACTCGTGTCAGTCGCGCTAGCCTACGACCCCGTCGCTACTCCGTTTGATAGAGTCAAATTCCAACCTCTCTTCGACGCTTTGCCGCTGTTCGAGAAACTAGTCGGCCTCACAGAGGCCAACGACATTCGCCCGCCGGAGGAGCGCAAACCGAAGGAAGTAGGCGAATGTTTGTACAGATGCGGGACGGCGACGAGGGCGGATTATGAGGGCAAGGGACTGGCCAGGGCGTTGGCGGCGCATTTGATGGTGGAAGCCAAGAAGGCTGGGTTCAAGGCCACGCAGGTCGGGACGGTGAATAATCGGCTGAATGAGATTTGGGAGAGGACACCTGGCCAGGCTGGGGCTGGGGCTGGGGTGGAGGGCGCGAAGAGTACGGTGGTTAGTGTGGTGGATTTGGAGAGGTATGAGGAGGAGGTGGTGGGGAGCGATGGGGTGGTTAGAAAGGTGAATCCGTTTTTGGGGGCCAAGGTTTTGAGGAAGTGTATTTATGTTACTCTTTGAGGAAGGAGGGAAGGAAGGAAGGAAAGAGGAGGTGGGTGCAAGATGATGGACTGGCTCTTGCCTGGGGGGATGTCGAAGGAGATGAGAATTTGGGATTTGGGAAGGAGCAACTGATCGTGGGATAAACCGGGCCGAAAGGCCATGTAACACACCAGGAGCACTGGAGAGTTTGTTAGCTCGAAACCTCTCGTCAAGTGGCCTGGGATTTTTTGGCATTTAGTTTCTCGAATGATAGGAAACTGAATATGTCTGCCCAAATATCGCTGATAACTTGTCTTCGATTCACATTGAGGCATTACAAGGCAGGCTTGCGGCATTCAGGTTTGGTGGTTATAGGTCTCATTCGGACTATCAATCTACTGTACATGATGATGATTGACAACCAGTTCTGATTATTGATACCTAGGTATGCAGATGATGTGCTAGGCGCAACAGCCAGAGATACTCGAACAGAAATCGTTCAGCTTTATCGCCCCAAACTCCAGCTAGATGATGAGGCCCATGATGACAGCTGACAGGTAATGATGCAATACCAGAAAGCAATGTACAGAGCCATCTTTCAACCAGCCACCGTGTCGGACATGGTGAGCTCTCATACGGGCCTCTGACCCCTAAGCTCAAACCCCTTCCATCGTCGATATTGGTACACAACTTTCCCGAACTAGGGCAGTAGACTTCTCTTCCCTGTATGACAGACCCTTTGGCTTCCTGGCCTGATCGACCCCCTGTTACCGTATTCTCTGACACGTACCCCATCCCAACCTACAAGTTACTCATATGAGCCTGCCTCACCAACTGATTGATCTCCTTCGGCTGAAACTCAGGCTCATACCTTCCCGCATGACCCAAATCATCAGGCGGCATCGGCACCGGGTATCCCGTTCCCGCCGGTCCTGCCGGTCTTGCCTCATCAGCCTCCACAGCCTCCGCATCACCAGTAACAGTACCAGTACCAGTACCAGTGGCAGCAGTAACAGCCCCCATACTCCTCGCAAACTCCTCATAAGCCCTCTTCGCCTCCTTCCGATCCTCCTCCCTAAAGCTCTCCACAATCCCCTCCACCACCCTCTCCACCTCCTCCCTCCCTCCCTTCCACCACTCCAACAGCTTTCCCTCCGCCTTAACCAGCCTCGCAGCAACTTCATCCCCCACAGGCACCTTCTCCTCCCTACACTGCACACAAACCATCGGCACCGCTCTCTCGTTCTTGACCTTTTCTCTGGCTTCTCTCTGCATCTCCATCAGAAATCGCATCCGCTCCGCCTCAAAGTGTCCCGACCTCTGAGCACGGAACCAAGCACCCAGGAACCCCATCCGGTTCCAGGCCGCATCGCTGATCTCCGGGGTAGCCAGCGCGCGCAAGAGCAGAGTCTCCATACGTCGCCAGAGCTCGTTGTCGTCCTCTTCTGCGCGGCCTTGGTCTTCGGCAAAGGACTCGATGAACTCGCGGATGCTCATGCCCAAAGCGATCTGTTTGAGGGAGAGCATGTTGCCCTTTTGTTCGGGGTCGTCAGAGCCGGCGAGGAAGGAACCGGGGGCCATGCGGGTAAAGGTGGTGGAGAGGACGTGTTTGCAGAGGGTTGGGGGGCTGAGGGATAATCCGTTGGAACTAGAAGAAGGGGAGGGGGGAACACTGCCGCCGCTTCCGCGGATGTGGTCGCAGATGGAGGTCAGGCGGCGGGTGGTGACTGGGGTTTGGAGAGTGCTGGTTTGGACGAGGAGGGCGCTGTCGGGACCGTAGATCTCGTTCCAGGTGAGGGCGTGGTCGAGCGCGACGTGTTGGTGGTGCGATTCAGTGAGCTGAGGCGGGATGTCCAAGTGTAGCTCGATGGAGGTGAGGACCTCGGCTTGGGACTGTTGTGCGCGCAGCGAGGATTCGATGTGTGAGAGGTACTGGTCGGCGCGGCCTTGGAGGTCTAGGAAGGCGGCAATAAGTTGGCTTTTGCTCATCGAGAGGAGGTCGGCGCGCGTGTGATGCGGTTCGCGAGGGACTTCATCCACGGAGGAGTCGAAGTCGTGCGACGATAGCAGGTGCTGTGTCTGCGGTGGTAGAGGCATCTTTGCGTCGTTCCAGCGCGATAACAGACGTGTCGGATGTCAGTCGGTGATTCCTGCGCGGGGTAGCGATGATACCAGGGAAATGCTGAACGAGAAGGGCAAGTAGTCGGCTGGGGCAAGATGAGGGGAATGGAATGCACTAAGATGTAGGTTTGCTTGTTGGCGCGTTGGCTTGTTGGAGCGGGCAAGGATAGCTTCAAGGGAGATAGATAGCTTACTACTTTGTTGTAGCATTCACATTGCACCCGGCCTCCAGGTTGCGTTAACTAGACAACACGAAATGAATGGGAAGTGGAAGGTCCGCGAAGAGCTACAGAACACGCACGGCTGAAACGCGCAGAGCCTCCCGGTAACGGTCCCCAGATATCCCAAGCACAAGCACGTGGCAGTGTTAGCCGCAGAGTGGAAGGAACAGGCACCACTCACCAAACAGCCGCGGCGCCGACCACAGGTTTGTCTCAGAAACTCAGACCTCTTTGGCCACATTACGTCCAAACCATTTGCTGAACCAACGCACAGCCTGATCCTCAGACTGGCCTCCCCTCTCCTTCTGCAACGGATCCTCCCGATCTCCTCTCACAGCAAACCCATGCTTGGCTCCCGGATACACCACAACCTCATGCGCATCCGGCATATTCGCCCCCTCCATCTCCCTCGCCGACATACGATTCTTGTCTTCCAGAATCCTCATCACTTCCTTCATCTTCTCCCTCCCCATAAACGAATCGTCCTCCCCGTTCGCTAAGCTGAGCGGAAGCTGCACCTCATGGATATGCCTCGGCAATTTGAGCATCGACGGATGGGCAGTGAAGGCACAGTCAATCAGCAGAACCTTCCTTTCACCAGCAAGCGTCGCCCAATTCTCCGGGTTTTGAGTATTGGTAAGGCCCACGGCATAAAGCCCACCCCAGCAGAACCCAGCAACGCCGACCTTGGGAGGTTCACCATCCGCCGTTGGGGTCGTCCGCACAGCGTTGATGAAGGATCGCACGCGCGGCCAAGCAACAGATGGACGGGTGCGGTAAAGGAAGAGGAGGACAACGGGGACGGCCTTGATGATGTTCCAAGATCGAACCAGGATGCGGATGAGCCAGGGAGAGTTGGGGTCGGGCTTCGACACGAACGAGGCCATGAGCGAGAGGGAGATAGATTTGCCGTCCATGAAGTCAGGGACGTACACAATGCAGGGAACACGTTTTGCGTATGAATCGGCTAGGGCGCGATGTATGTGGGAAGTCCGTGGATGACATGCTCGTGGCCGGTGGGGATGACGTCGCCGCGGAGGGTTCCTTTGAAGCAATCGGCACAAACGGGGACGGACATTGTGACTTTATGATCAATGCATGTGGGAGGAAGGGAGAAGATGAGATGCTTTGTGAGCAATTGGTGTCTATCCAGTCTTCAAGTTGTCATGTCGATGAACGGGAATCAATGTTGAGGTTGAAAGCGGGGAAAAGCCAGGCCAATGATTGGGATCTCAATGTGCAGGACAGGAAACTGGAAAGTTAGATGGGTTCCGGGTTAGGGTTACATATGCCCCAATAAATCCACCCGCCGTCCAGTGAAGAGACAACCCGCAAAAAAGTCACGACTCAATGGCATCACCAGAAAAACAGCAAAAAGAGAAGATCATGAGCTTCATAAGGCATTGATGCCCACAGCCAGAATCGAACTGACGACTTTGGACGAAGGCGCCAGTTTACCCCCAAAGGGGGGAAAATGGGGCCGCTCCGTCCTCACTTTGACAAGGGCTTTTTTTTTGGGGGGTTTACCCCAAAAAAAAAATTTTCGCTCCCCACTGCCCCTGTTCGGGGCAGTCCAACAGGGCGCGCAGCGACCGTGCACCCCGACAACCCACTACTAGGTACCTAATATAGCGCCCTGTACACTCCGACAACCCGGATGCCCTCGTCGGCGTCGGCGGCTCCATACCCGGTGCTCTGGAGAATGATGGATAAAAGCCCAACTTCCAAGCCAGGATAACCGGGCATCAAAGCCCGCATGGCTCAGTTATTGTGGTGGGTTGTTGCTTGGAGTTTGTTCTTTCGAGCGTAGCGAGGTCCCCCCGGGAGGGCCTCCACGGAGTGGCCGCCGGAGGCAGGGCATCACGGACGGTCCAAACCGAGGATGGATCATGTCAGATAAACGCTAAACTCCTATGCCGTACCAGGCGCGTGGTTATTCAATGCGCTAGCAAGGTTCATCCGATTCACCAGCACGGTCGCTCAATGCACCAACCCTGGCGTACGCAACCCGCGGGATAGACAAAAAGAGTGCCTTGGCCGGTGATGTTCATGACAGCTTCATGACGGACCCGGATAATGGAAATAGAACGAAGGTAGATGTAGGTAGGTAATGATGAGTTGTGTGTTCCTGCTTGTAAGCGCTAACCACTAACAATTACGCCCAAGCCATACCCCGTGTCTGGAGAGTCAGCCGCTATGCCACTGCGCCTCACCCGAATTTCCTCTAGAGGTATGGATGCCCACCCGGCCCCTCCCCCGCATTCTTTCCGTCGGGTATCCGCCCCTCCATTACGATTCCGATGTCGCCTCGCCTGTCTTTGAGCTTAGAGATAACGTCGAGACGTATTACCAACAGGTCGTTGTTGGATGTTATTGGACCCGAATTAGGCCGCTCTAGAGACGAACAACGGTTCACTGTTGTATTATCTTCCTGATGGCCTGATGCACGTTGCTGACCACTAGGGCTGACATAAGGTACCTGTATGTATGCTGCGGTTATGCTGCGGTTATGCTGCCATGTTGCTGCGATCAGTAGATGCAGGGTGCTTAGTTGTTAGCGTCAAACAGGGGGTGATCACAGCCGGAGGAATGGTTTTGATACTTGTAACATCTTGAGGACCCGAAAAATAAGGCAACCGGAACAAGATCACATGGTCTAAGGAATCAAGAGAAGGCTCGCTTATCTGCATGCTTCTTTTGCGGGGCCGAGACATGATGATGCTTGCCTGGTCTTAAATTCCCCATGTTGTACGAAGTCTGGGACTGACAGGTCGTACGGATCCATGTGTGGTGCAGGTCGGAAGACATGTTTGAGGTAACCTATCTGTTTTGGTACTTGCCAGTGCCGTGGGCAGGATCGGGGAAGGGGTGATGAATGTGTTGTAAGGAAATACCTAATCAGTCAAGTTCAAAGTCTTGACAAGGCAGTTGGAAAGGCATCTGTTGTACACCCTGAGATAGCACGGAATGAAAGGATTTGGATCCAAAAACAATGTATGTACTCGATAATTTAGCTTTAACAAACAACCATAGTAGTGACAGTCCACTTGTATGTTCCTCAAGGGCGCCCTCTCATCTATTTCCCACTCATGTCCTCATGATCGCATTCACTTCATCGACCCAGCCGCTCCTTTAGACACAGGCAGTGCACTGGCGGCACTGGATGTAATGAGCCTGGTGACCAGCATCCTGGCCGCCATTGTAAGAGTACAAGTTGCTCTCGCCGGGGTAGGTAAGGATGGCGAGGCCGGAGCCCGTGCAGGATCCATCGCTAAAGTTCAAAGCGTTAGTATCTCTGTCATATTGCATGGAGAAAGCGGCGGGCCGGCGGCACGTACGCAAAGAGGCGGCAGATGGCGCCCTTGTCGGGGCCAGCAGAGCCAATGTGTCCATCATAGGTGGAGGGAAGCTTGGTGCAGGCTCCGCTGGTGCCGAGGCTCAGGACCTGGCAGGTGTTGGACCAGTTGGAACCGGTGCAGACGTAGACCTAGAGGAGGAAATGTGTGAGCTTCATGCCTTTTTGACAGGAAGCTGGTGAGCAAAGTTCAGGGACTACTAACATTGCCGGGAGTGCGAGCCACGAGATCAGGGTGCTCAGCCGTGGAAGGAGCGGCGAGGACGGGAGAGAGGACGGAGAGGAGGGAGATGGTAATGGCGAGGATGGACTGCATTTTGGCGGTTGTTGTGGGTTTGGTTGTGACGTTGAAAGTCGAGGAGGATGTTGAGAGTTGAGAGTTGAGTATATGATGTTGTGATGATTGCTGTTGATGTTGTGATGAGTGATTTTGTTGCCTGATGAAGGGGAATGCCCCGATCTTTATACTCGGAGAGCTAGGTCAATGTCTCTATACTCGGAGAGCTAGGTCAATGTCTCTTTAGTCTTCCCCAACATCACAAAGCTATCGCCGGCTAAACATAGCTACGAGCCCACGACATGAAGCATACCCATCAACCGTACTATTCCCACTAGTTTTCCCACTGCATCGCTTCAGCCACAGTCGTCATGGCACTCATGGTCCCAATGAGACTTGAAAAGCGTGCTGGATCTGGATGGTAGCACGATCTCACATTCGGCTACAAACTGCAGTGAGATGCAAAAGTGAAGCAGCTTGCCGACGATATGACCCTCGTCCGTGGAGTATACGAACCGATGATACCTCGGAGCTCCTACTGCTTACTCAGTCAAACAACGTTTGGTTTGCTAGCCCAGAAGCGGGTTAGTGATCCTTTCAAGACCCTGTAGATCAGAAGACCAACGGATTGTCTGGCAGACAACAGACGTTACTCTGGTATGTGAGGTTCAAAAAGGTGCATTTGCAGGTGGATGAATGGTGCGTTTTCCATTGTAGCTTTGTGAGGTGCCTCTTCTTAGCGGTGCCTTTTCTTAGCCGCAAAGAAGATTCTTGGGAACGTTCCCGCCCCAGCCACGATTTGGATTGTTACACGGATGGAACACGAGGTTACTAAGCCGTCCTCTCGTGTTGTGGCTAGTCGTATGTCAACAACCGCTATCTATTGGTGGGTATGAGCGAATGGGAAACACATACAGATATTGACTTCCCAAAAAGCCCCCAGGAGCCGACGACATCAATAATATGAGTGAGATGCAGCAGATCATGTCTCCACCCTGGAGGAGATATCTCAACTTGTGGGTACGCTGTCTAGCGCTGACTGCGCAGTCGAGTGACGATGTGGATCTCGAAACTTGTTAAACCGGGTATCCTAGGCAACACGGTTGACATGGCCAGTGCCGGAAGGATGCAACTCCCTCCACTGCTTTCGATGTTGCTGACTACTGCGCTTCAATAGTCCTCTCTCTTTTCGGTCAACACAGCGAGGGACAGGATACCTTAGTAAGCCGCAAGGGAGCGGTGGGTCGTGGATGCGGCTCTTCCAGACACCATGATCTTAAAACAGTGCTTGTGCTAATCGCAACACGACCTTTAGCTAGTAACCGAGTTGTGACTTGAAATCCTCCCAGTCAACAATCGTCAAGACATGCGAGATCTTTCCATGTTCGAGCCAATAAAAGGCATGCTCAGCGAAATGCACCCGGCGCCCATTGGGCATGGCACTACCAAAGGGCTTGATGGGCAGCCCAGCAAATTCGATACGGACAGCAATCTGCTGCTTTGCCTCGTCAATGAGAACGGTCCGTGGAACAAACTGGAGGCCGGCAATGGCGTCAAACGCGTTCTCCATCAACTGGCCGTAGTGGTTCAGAGCCATCTCAGCGCCATTCCAGACCACCGTCCCCTTGCAAAACTGGTCTAAGTCTTGTTGCATGGTTTTCCCGTTGATACATGCGATATAGTCGTCATAGAATTGTCGTAGGTCAATGGAAGAAGGAGGCGGCGGGGGCCTAAAGTTGGGAACCGGAACAATGTTGGGTGACTGCCGGCGCTTCTCGTCTCCGTCCACGATATCTTGGATCTCGCTGATTCTTTCGTCGGTAAAGTAGACAAACATGTGTCGCGTGTATTCGGTTTGCTTTCTTTGTGACGAAGCCGTATACGGTCGTCCTTGTACGACAAGGTCCTTCACTTTCAACCTCGCTGCCACGGGCTCTTTGTCTCCCGCCGTGCCAGCAACGAGGGTGACAATTTCCATTTGGGTGTGGGATCTATGCGAGAATTCCTCTTTGAAGGTTTCCACAAGCTGGTACAGTGAAATGTCTTCCTTGTTGTACGTAATGGTGCCCTGGACTTGGTCGCTCAGGAAGCTCCATTGGCGTCGGTTGATGCGGTCAATGAAGGATCTGAAGCGGCTTTTGTTGTCGACTTCGGTTGGTGAATTAAGCGTGACGGTACGCTCCGAATCGAAGGACGAACTTGCCAGTGGGAGAGAATCGGAAAACGAAGGAGTTTTAAACTCGGAGCCCAACCGTTCTAGCATTCTCGCGCGCCTAGCGGCAGAGTCCATGAGCTCGGACATGCCAAGAAAAGAATTGTGGAGGACTGGATCACGAAGTGGTTCGGCATCTTGACGGAAAGTTAGAGTGGCCGAGGGATTGTACGAAGGCAGTGAGGGGTTGTTGTGCGACTGGGAGGGATATTCATCATCACGCCCTGGCAATAGCGCTGGCAATAGCGCGTCGTCTTCCTGGCTGGTCGAGATGGAGGAGCGCGAGATGAAGGACGAAAGAGCAGCTTGTCCCGACGCCGGTTCGTCCAGCGAGGGATCCTCTGAGGCGTGTGAGGATGACATGGTGGCCTGAGTGCGTTGGTGTGAAAATCCTGACTTGGAGGATGGAAGTTGAGGAGAAGGGGACGGGGGACAGGGATGGGAGCTCGGGAGGCAGGACAGTGACACGTACAAACTGAAAGACGACGAGACAAAGACGGGATGGGTGGAGCAAGTGGACCCCGCTTCTGTCGCGCTTTCACGTGCTGATAAGTAGGTTTGATGATAAGAAACAGCGCGGGGGCCCGGACCACCAGTTCCGACTCGACTTGCCCACCCGGCCCCACTTCACCCTAGTGTCACGACCCCCACTATCGACGTTCCCTCTTCGGCTCTTTCTCCCTCCAGCAACTTCACTGCTTCATCCCCTTCCCCTTCCACTTCTTCCACCAACTTTCCTTCAATTCGTCTCTTCCCTGTCCCTCACACTAGGTCATCCCAGGGATCCATGCGCCAAAGTATCCCATATCTTTTCGTCTTCGGACAGACACATGACATGACATTTGACCATGACAGTAACACTACCTTCCCAAGTTCTGCCATGGACTCGCCGGGACAATGGCATCGGAACACAAACACGATGACCGCACTTCTTCGGCGACGTCGACTACCGTGGCAAAACGTCAAAATCTGGTGCCACGCAAGACGGCATTGTTATGGACACACGCCGTGAGTACCCCGGTCTCACGAGTCACGGCAGCGTTCCAGTGCGACGGTGACCTGCTTCTGTCATTATGAGGGTAGCACGGGGTACATCTACTCTCTGTGCCCCCGGACGAATGAGTAGCATCCAGACTACAGCGCAAAAGAAAACGAAAAGAAAACAGACTCATGATGCTTCTAAACCCACCCCGGGCAACTGTTCGAATGAAGACAACACGCCGCCATGACAGCAGCAGGCACGAGACTTGACAGCACAATGTTTGACTCAAATCAAGAAAAAGGAAAAAAAAAACAGCGTCTTGCAAGACTTTTGCCCATCCATCCRCTATCATGTTATTCGACCAATTGACAGTCCATTCTCCAAAATACCAAACGCCATTCACCCACCCCAATGCATGATCATAGCGGGTTATCTGACAGAAAAAAAGTAAAAAGACAAAGGTTGGAACTGGGTATAGTGTATGTGTCTCATCACCATCGTGTACTGACCCTCCATCTCTCTCTTTTTTTCTTGTGGCCGTTTACCTTTACACTCTCCGCCAACCTCCTCCTTCTCAAGCCATGTCGGTGTCCTTCCAACTAATCACCTCTCGAGTAACCTCTGAGGGCTCGACCTTGTGCTTCAGGTCAAAGTCGCTATCGAGGCCCCTCCTCAGTTTCACCTGTCTCTCCAGCAGTGTGACGAGCAAGCCGACCCCTGCGAGACCCAGGAAGATGATCCACGGCGCCCTTAACCCCAGGGCAAACAGTGATACAATCTGGGCCTTGACCTCCTCCCCGAAGCTGCTGACGAACTGGGCCGACGCATGCTCGTATGCCATTCCCTTGGTCAGCGCCTGCCGGGCCTCCTCGTTTGTGATGGTGTGCAGGAGAGTTGTCACCTGGGCATTGAAGGCAGCATTGGGGACAGCCACGCCAAGGAGCGACCCAAGTCCACGCAGGAATGCCCATGATCCGGTTGCCGCCGCATTCTCCTTGTCTGTGAGCTCGACCAGCACGCTGGGAAGCGTCGTCGACACAATGATTCCGGATCCAATACCAACCAGGAAGGAGAACACGATCCACTCCGCCACCTTCGCCTTCTCGGCGTACGCGACGCAGCATGCGAATCCGACCAACATGAGAGAAAACCCAGCTTGGTGCATGAGCCGATATCTGCCGAATTTTGCCAGTAACGGTCCACCGACGGCGGACAGCACCACGATCGTCAAAGTGCAGGGCAGAATGAGTACACCCGACTTGGTAGGAGAGGCGTTCAGCACGGCCTGGAAGAACGGTGGCAAGTAGAACTGGTAACCGTATGTCAGAAATCCGTGGATGATGGTGACGGTGAAGCCGGCAACGGTTGTCCGGTTGGAGAAGACGTGTGGAGGCATGATGGGATGCTCGCACCATCGGCTACGCTCCCAAAGTGCAAAGCAGAGGACCCCTGTGACACCCGCGGCGCCAGTGCCAAGTACCATTGGGGATGTCCAGGCGTAGGCCGCGCCGCCGAGTGTGAGCGAGAAGAGAAGGAACACAACGGAAGACGTCAACAACCCGATCCCAGGAAAGTCCACTCGCCCGAGTTGCTTAAAGATTGTCAGCTTGCCGCTGTCTGTCGAGCGGCCCCTGCTGACCTGAAGCCACATCCACATCATGACAAGGGATATCGCGCACACCGGGATGTTGACGCCAAAGCACCATCTCCAGCCAACCTCAGCAAAGATGCCACCGAGCACAGGACCTACAGTGGTGCCTAGAGCATACACGGCAGCCTTGATTGCGACGTAGTGACCTCTTCGTTTGAGCGGAATGATGTCGCAGAGGATCAGCTCTGCAAACAAGTCAATGCCACCCGATCCAAGGCCTTGAAAGATGCGGCCAAAGATCAGGACGGCCCCTGAGTTGGCAAATCCTGAGACGGCGCTGCCAGCTCCAAAGATAACCACCGCCACCATCATGAGATGTCGGCGGCCCCAGATGTCGGCTAGTTGGCCGTACAAGGGCTGGCAAATGATGGACGCTAGCAGGAACGCCGTGGCAACCCATGATGAGTTTGGCCCAAGGCCCAGGTCCCGTGAAATTGTCGGCAGGGCGGTGCTCACCACGCTTCCCTCAAAGGCTGAGAGTAGGATGGGGACACAGAGCCCAATGAAGCACCGCCAGAACCCGACCCCCCGAACCCATTCGTTGGCATTGGCCTCGGCAACTTCCGTCTTTTCGGACAGCGAGACTGTCGATGGCGTGCTATTCTCATCGAAGCTGGTACAGGATGAGGACTTGAAGTCGTAGTCCTTTTCGCTGCGGAAGTATGCTGGGCGCGGCGGTTCCATCATGGCATTCGCCTCCAAAGCGGCTCGGACATTTTCTGGAAGATTCGTCGAGGATGCGTCTGGCGTTCGCATTGTATTCGAATGATCGGAACGTGTGATGGTATACCTGTTGAAGAAGGGACAGGAATCTTGCTCTTGGATAGACAAAAGATATGATGGTTGAGGACAAGAGGATCGAGGTAAGTGCCCAGAATGAACAGCCATCACCGTTGCCTTTAAAACACCCCGTCGATGCAAATTTGCTTTGAGTCAATGTTCAACATTGAGGGGCATTTGTCCTGCGATCTGTGGAGCGTTGTCTTGACGATCCAATGACACCGTCACAGACTCACTGGCATTTTTTTCCCTACCACACCAAGGCCAAGGGCTATCTTCCATCACATCACTCATGGCAGGGACGAGTGCACATCCACGAGGCGAGTTGCAAGTACAGTGGTATGTACTTTAGGTGTGATGAGAACTTTCTCTTTCGTTGGGTCGGTTCCTTGGCCCCCTACCACGGTTGGAATGCTACCTATCTCACCATGGTCGTTCACGATCGGCCTCATCTCCTCCTTCACCACTCATCCCCATCCCCGCGGCCAGACCAAAGCACTCTCTTCGTGCAACTACAGGACCGTCGGTATGGCTGTTGTTGACGGTTGACGGTCACCTTGGGAACGTTGTGCTGCCTGATACAAAGAGTGCTGCTCCTTCCTATTTTCTCTCAGATTCAAGGACTTTCTGCCACGTCCGTGGACCGGTGATACAACGAGTCGAGGGAACCAAAAATGTACATCTGTCATGGACTGTAGCCCAATGGCTTGCCTTGGCTACACGGGTCTCTCAAGGTGGCCAACTGTTTACCTAACAGTTACTGACTGCCCTGGGCATGAGCATTGTGCCGTCATCAAGCGGCGGCTACGACAGTGTACTCAATGGCCGTCAATCCGTCACGGATGACAATCTGAACGAAAAAGTGACAGATTTGAGGAGGTTGTTGTACCCAGCACCCCCAGTAGACTCGGAAGTACCCCCGTCTACCACTCGATATGCCGACCTTTACATCATCTAAGCTCTCTTCAGCTTCCAGTCGAAACAGGCAGTAGCTCGCGGCCGAGTGCCGTGGAGCCTCTTGAAGTTAGCTATGTGCCTATGTTTAATCTTCATTTGCTCTTTAGCTCTTCCTGGGATTGAACTCATCGATTCTGGGACGAGGCTCCAACAGCCTCGAGCTGAGTATGACACAAGGCATTATCTACGAATCAGAATGAGCTGGTCCCTTGCAGCACCTGCCAGCTTGGCATGTCAAAGGTATTTTCATTGGGTACCATTACTTCGATTATCCCTATAGCCACAAGCATCTAGATCCTTTCTACCTCTGATCATATTGCCATTTTCTGGGAAAAGCTTCCCTGTTTTGTGCTCTTGGTATGGCAGAAGCTTTCTCGTGTGCCTAGGGTCGGAGAATTCTCACCAGGGCGAAGTTCTGACTCAGTAGAACGTCGTATTCTATGTGTCTTCTGTTATACCAGGTTTGGAACAGTCTCGGGGACACGAACCCAACAGGCGAGTGCTTTTTTTCTGCCGACTTCGGAAGCCGAAAACCTTTGAGCTCGAGCCTAGGTCACAAGGGACGGTGATCTCTTGGGTATCGGTTCTCCTTTCCCAACGGTCAGGATCTGGCCCATCACGCGTTAGGCGAGTAGGACACAGAAGCTCCCAAAGGGGTCCCGGCAATCCACATTAGGAGAAGATCATAGTCCGTGGTGGATGTTGTCATACCTCGCAAATCATCTGAAACATCTGTTTCGCAGCTTCTTCATGTCTCAGAGTTCGTGATGTCGAGGAGGCATTTTCTTTTCCCGGAGCTATCCGTCACTTCGAGAATAATCAAGACATCCACTTTACGGCTGACTATGAGCCACGTTTGGATGTGATAATAGCGCGCCGTCCGCTCTTTTCACTTCGTTCCGTAACACAGCATCTACAGCACATGACGCAGCACACTTTTTCCTTTGCTCTAATCCACCTGCAGCATGACCGTAACACTGATATCAGACACTTGGTATCACGACACGACTCCCAAGACTCGAGGCTGACTACAGGTCGCAGATGTGCTTAGTCCAGTCAGACCTATAAGATCGCAATATGTGTGACAACATCACGCACATCATCTTCATGCAGCTCATGGAGTCGCCGCAGGACTGTCAAGCCTACAATCTTTTATACCGACACCACACATGGACGCCGTTTGGGAGGCGCAGTGGTTGTTATCATGACACCGCATGCTATTCGGCTCTTTCGGGAACCCAATCGGGTAATGCAGATGCAAAATTACTCGGGGTCCAACTGATCGTATCCAACGGGAAAAGATCCCCTCGGGCTAATCTTCACAAATATGCGAGAGACCCGGATGAAGATCTCCCGTTAAACTTGTAAGCGATTACATTCCTTTGCAGATTGGGCACTCGGTGATTACATCTCCTGCCGCAGCTGGTTTCCGTTGCAAATACTCATTCCCCAGTGAAGTTGGTGCTTCTTAGCATTAGTAGGATAGGCTTTGCTTCCTTGAAGCCCCTTAGCTCACTTTGTCTTCTTCAGCTCGTCCGAGAAGCCTTGCCGACCAAAGGCACAGTTCGGCCCGGAATAATACGGCACAGAACCTCAATCCAATAACTCTTTTTCGCCCAGGCTGGGGAAAATCATCATTTACCCCGGGCCCGTACCCTGACATCTCATTCTCAACTACCAACCAGCCATACGCCACTGTCTAACGTCAACATCAGCATTTTCTCCATTTGACTGTATCATTCTTGACACTTAACATGGATTCAGGAACTGATTGCGATAAGATATGTACGCGGACTGCTGACGTCGGTGAGTCTCTTCCTTCCTCCAACAGCCCTCTACCCTGCCTTCATGCGGGTGTCCGTTAAAGACCATGAACATGCCTCGACGGCCTGAATCCTAAAAAGTGCCTCGATATTGCCGATTTCCCGTAAGGGCTACCCTCCAAGCTCGACGAAATCTAGCCAAGGAAACCCCAAGCTTCTTAGCATACCGCACATGAACATAATCCGTTCGTCTGTACGGCTGTGCCCGGAAGATCACGGAATGTCCTATCCGAACTTTCCCCTCTACTACCTCCAGATATCAATTTGTTGGTCTCAAAATCTCTCCCTCTTTTACTCGGTGCTGGTGGTTGGACGTTACCTTAGTCTTGGCGTTTGTCAATGGGGTGGTAAGCATAAGCCAACATTCCACCCCGAGGGCCGTAGGGGGTAATGAATCGGATCTAGTCTATCTACATCAGCCCCGGCTGGCCAGCCGCAGCCGCACATGCCAATCCCTCTCAACATGCCAACATGGACTTGCTGACCTGACCTGACCTGACACACACACCGTACCCATTTACTTCATATCGCCAATTCAGGTTTACCCGAGAAACGAAGGGTATACGTGAAACTTCAACAAGCGAACAAGCAAGCCGGAGCATCGGGACCCGGGACGTGTCTGTTGTTCATGATCCTCAGGTTGTTTTTTTCTTTGCGATTACATAATGTCCTAACGTCCCGAATGGAAACGAGAAAAGGGTTTCGCGGAGTATCACGCCAATTCGTCGGACGAGCTCTTGCCAATGCCAAGTGGTAGGATTGTCAATGTCATTGTCATGTAAAGGAAAGTGATGACAATGCCAAGTTCTGCCCTTTTTCGCGTTGACGTCGTGCAACATGATCCTGCAAGTATCCTGGCAATAACAGTTGGACTCTCGACTACCATGTGCAAGTAGAGACAGCTTGTGCCTCGATCCGACAACCTCATTTGAGGGATCAGGAAAGGTGACTGACTTTCGTCCGTCTTACGAGACGTTAGTCGATATTCCCAAATGGCCGAATCTGGTGATACTGCAGCGGTTTTAGTCATTTTACTCGTTTCTTTTCACGTCTCTTCAACCTTTTGATGAAGGACTTACTTACCTCTACACATACCTACTACAAACGCAAACCCTACATGCAAGACAACCGGTCAACCGGTCAAGTTTTTTCTTAAAATCTTTAGAGTTCAGTTCATCATCTGATTATTTCCTTAACGGCCTCTCTGATGTCAGGTATTGCCTAAGCGAGTACGGGAACCTTGATCTTCCGTTAACACTGGCCAGATGGAAGAAAATTTCCCATCATGTGTTACTTACATCGTTTGCATGCCATGCCGTCCGGTCAGAGCTCAAAGGTCATTCAAATGGTACCTAGGTAGGTAGTCGGAGTCGAACAAAGGAAAGGATAAGGTATGCTCGGATGACAACCCGCCGCCGCTCGCCGGTGCGGTCGACGGGCATTCAACCAACAATCGTTCAGTTAGCAAACTTCCCGGACTCCGTCGGTTTCCATTTTCCACCACTCCCAAGTCGCCCGGCCAAGCTTTTGGTCCAGTCTGGATTTCTCAAGCTCCGATCCTCCTCCTTCCTTTCTCCCAGCCCCTCCCTGGCCCTGACATAATGCTATCTGATCTGGTCCTCATCGCCAAGCAATCCCATGATCGACATTAGTGTACAGGTGAGGCCAGCGCTAGCGTAGCGGGAGAGCAGCGCTGCTGCAGCACGACATTATCACTTACACGTTCGCATTTTTGAATGGGGGCCTAGAACTAGATTCCCATCACCCCATCACCGCTCACACCTATCCATTACATTGTTTTTTGCCAATCTCCCCACGTGCCTTGCCTGAAACAGCGTCAAGTTGCATTTTATCCGCCTCACCCCCCCTTGCACACATCATAAGTACCAAAGCAATCAAGACGGAATCTACCTACCTACCTCCTAAAACCAGATAAAAGCTTCCATGTTTGCAAACTCGGAATCGGCGACTGTCAGATGCCCGATGATGTTCCTGACTTCCTGAATAGGGGCAGGAGGTAGAGCTGGGTCGGTCCCCGGACCTGACTCCCTAAATGAGCCGGCGCAGATCGTTTACACGCCATCTGATCGGTCTAGWCCGATCTTGGATCTAGACTACATTCCATTCCAACAGGGTAGTCTACCCTCCTACCTCAAAAGGGGGTAGTGTAGTACAAGACGGTGAGGAAAGCCACAAACGGCTTCATCTTCCATCCATCCGTCCCCCATCGTCATCCGGCGAATCAGCTATCCTATTCTTAGAGGTAGCCAAGTCCTGAGTCGTTCGTACACCGAGTTTCTGATCTGCTGACTTGTTGGATGCTCAATAGCTTGGGTTGGTGTGTGTGTGTGGGGAGGTGAAGGTGAGGCACCTTGAGGGCCAGGCTGCGGAGTGAGGGGAGGGAGGGGTGGGGAGAGGGGATCGAGTTTTTGGGATGACTTTCTTGTGTGTCTTGTGCAGAGACAGGTTATCACGGAACCGTGATGACCCGGTTGGGCAGGCCATCTGCCAAGGGAAAGATCAAGGAGGAAGGACAAAAGAGGGTCTATATAAGACCTTGCCGTGTCTTCTTCGATGTTGTCATTTCCCTTCACAATCCAAACATCGCCCTTCTCGGACCGATCGGCTATCAGAATCCAGATAACATACATCTGTTTTGTCTCACTTTGCAATCTTTCGGCAACTTCCTCACATTCATATCATATCAGCTTGTCCCAAAAAGCCATCACCGGTCCGGGCCCAAAGCATACCTCTACTTTACCTACCTTTCAGGAAGCAACACTTCCTACGATACATCTTGTCAGTGTCACACAAGTCACAAACAATGATTGCCACCAAAGTCCTCCTCCTCGTCGGCATGGCCTTCAGCGCCACGACCGTCACCGCCAACCCCGTCACCAAGACCTGCCACAATGTCAAGTGTCCCGTCCGATGCGAGATGATCCACGGCAACCCTACCTGCGTGGGTGGTGGCCATTCCAACGCCGTTGCAGCCGCCTATGAGGAATCTCCTTGTGACTCCGTTCACTGCCCCGTCCGCTGCGAAGTCATCAACAACCAAGCCGTCTGCGTCGGCCCTACCTCTGAAGACCTCGTCGACGACAACACCCTCTCCGCCGATGCTGACAACACCTCCGTCAAAGGCCAAAAGTGCGGTGTCACAACCTGCCCCGTCGGAAAAACCTGCTGCAACTCATCCTGCGGTCTCTGCGTCTCTCCAGGCATGGTATGCACTCAACAAATCTGCGAGCCCGCCGGCTTGCAATGTGGCCCCAGTGTTTGCTCGGGAGACACACCTTTCTGCTGCAACCAGAGCTGTGGAATCTGTACCGCTGCGGATGGATTCTGTACCCAGCAGTTTTGCAACCGCGGATTTACCCCCAGCGAGCGCAAGAGGAATGAGGAGGCTGATGAGATCAAGTCGGCAAACCAAAAGTGTGGCAAGGGAACGTGTGCCAAGGGGATGGAGTGCTGCAATTCTAGCTGTGGAATCTGTGTTAAGCCGGGGGGTGCGTGCACGCAGCAGTTTTGCCTTGATCCAAAGGTGGAGAGTGTTGAGGAGGCTTGAAGGGCTTAAAAGGGCGTGGTGGTGGTATGGTGGCATAGGGGAAGAAGGAATACGTGGCTGACTGGCTACCAAATGGGAGGGTTGTGGTTGGTGTTGTGATTACCTAGGGTACGGGTACCTCGCGTTGGAATGGGTGAAGATGGTGGGAATGGCGGGTGACCGGCATTCAATGTAGAGGAGGGTGGGAAAGGGTTTGATGATCACATTCCTTTGGGTTGGCTTTTGTCTTATGTGTTCTTGTGGGGGGCACACCGGGAGTATAAGGGAAAGTCACGGTGGTTATGGGCAAGGAATTACGTACTAGATTGGTGGGAGGTTTCCTTTCATGGTTTTCGAATGCTTTGTCCTCTATATAGTTGGAGGTGATGTTCTATGTCGGTATTGCGTTTCAGTTGGAAGACAATCGACCTTGTTGTCTCCCTTCCTTGAAATTTGATGTGGCTGTTCCGATTGACTGTTCGTGGTCTCTACCTGCCGTGAAGTTCTTTGCCGATTGATGTTCTAAATTCATCGGTTCTTTACTAAGCGTGGTAACTGGACCCGATAGTAATGACCCGATGATGCTCGCCAGATAGAGATCAGCAGCAAAGTATAGCACGCTTCGCTTTCGTTACGTAGTCCGTGGCGAGAGATACATCACGCGTTTCAGTTTTGATACTGACTGCTCGTTGTTTGTGGTAGATGTCGAACGCAAGTTCACCATGGTAGGAACGGCGTATGGTTGCATTGCAGAGATCGAACATTTACAGCTCATGATAATTAGTCCTCTTCTTGGTTGACAACGTAGAGAAGCATTCGAGCTCGTGAGGCAAAGAGCCTTTGGTACCTGCTCAAAGTTTCTGTCAGCCATCAGCGCTTCGTCGTATGCCCTGGAGAGTAAAGTTCGGACATCACTTAACCGTATCAAGCAACAGAGGGGGCTGGTCAAGGACAAAACCAATACTTTCGACGTTCACTGTTCTCTGTAGTCTTGAAATGACTGTCGAGGAGGCGGCCTGTCGGGTGGCTAGTGTAATCACTTTGTGCGGTTCAACCTTCTGTCGTGTGGCGCCCTTCCCTCTCGGTGCAGAAGCAATCAAAGAGTGAATGGACAGCTCTGAAGCCCTTGCAATTGCGCAGAAACTCGATTGTCCGGTGGTGACCTCCATTTGACTTGGAGGCGGAGGCGTGTTCGAAGTTCGAAGTGATAGAGGACGGTGATAACCAGATGAGGCCGTGCAAGTTCGCAGCCGGACACGAGAACAACAAACGAAAGGAGAGAAATTCGGTCGCGACTGCCCAACCTCCGCAAAGAGCGAGGTAAAACGCAACAAGGCGAAGCAATGATAGAGTTGTCTGAGTTCTGGTTGCTAGCAGGAAGAAGAATCCAGGAGAGACGGGAGATCCAGGGCCCGCGGCCATGAACAAGTCGAAATACGACAGAAGAACGTTGGTGGGTGACGAATTCCCACTATCCAATATAAAGATTCAGGGTGGAAGGATCGTCGCCGGTCGGTAACGAAAGGGCAGGCGCTACAGGCACCCGGCAGCGGGAGCTTGAGACCTTGGCCACCTTGGACCAATATAAGCCCGCAGGTCAGACGTTCCAACAACTCCCAGTAGCGGACGTGGTTGGCGCGTGGAGCCAGAAAATCGTAGGTTTTCGTAGGTGGCAGCTTGACTGGACGGGTTCGACCCTGGTCATGGGCCGCTGAGCTTTTTGTTTTTTAGTCTTCTGTTTTCCTTTCGTCTTTTCAAAACTGTCACTCAAGTCTGATTCAATCATTTCTCTACCGATTGATGTCTTTTTGGGGATGCTCGAGCTTGGTTTTGGCATCAAGTGCGCGGAGTGTTCATGCAGAGATCTGCGACATTTGTCGTCGCGATGGCCTCGTTTGCACCCATCATGGGATTTAAAAAAAATTACGACCCTCGGTTGGCAGAATCGCCCTTGATACTTCCATTTTTTCTCAAATTATCATTTCAATGATTATTCTTCATCTTGTTAACTTCATACATTTTTTCTACTGCTTTCCTGTATCAACTATTCCTGTTCGGCTTCAAGTCCCGTAAGTTCCACTGACATGCACCTGCTCCTCGGCTCAACTAACGCTCACCATCTTCGAAGTGGCCATTTCCCCATTTCAGAATTTGGTCGACTCGCAATGCTTGACCAGGATCTTGCCCGTTGTTATATCAATGTCATCGACCAAAGCGTTATCTTCGAGTCAAGGGGGTTGAACACGTCTACTTGTAGACTGGCGGTTTAAAACACTCCTTAAGGAAGATTTGATGATACGGAATTAGGGAAGGATTCAGTGATATTTATACGTATGGTTTATATCACCACCTTTTCCGCAGTGCATTACCTGAGTAGGGCTCCTTGTTTCGGGGCCTCCATGGTTGTTGTCTGAGGTCTCCAGTCTTGTGCTGTTTTCTATAATGTTACACCGAGTATATCCGCCCTAAACACCACGGCCAAATACTCCGTCTTCATCAACACATCGTCGTGTGGGACCAAATAGCTGCTAGACATTCGGTGTAACAGCATAGTTGGTGCTATAGTATATAGGTCTAGAGAGAGCCTCTTGTAGCAGAATTTGGATGTTGGACTCCTGGCGAATGGTTCTGGAAGAAAAGTAACGAATGCGAAAGTGGTCACGCCGTGATAATGTTGTATTCCAAACTTTGCTCGTCATCCCAACACAACGCCAACCCGGCAATTGAGCGTCGATCCACTATGGATAAGATCGGGATGCGGATGCAGGTCAGAGTGTCATCAGTCCCCCACACAGCCAAGAACCCGGGGTAAAAGCCTTGCCGGGCGATGGGATGTCGAGGCCTCGGGATATATAGATACGGCCGGACCTCTATTACTTCGCGTCCTGTTGATGTTGAACCACAACGTTCGAGTGTCATGCAAGACTCGTCATCCAGACACCCGAACAATGGTACAAGTGCCGGCAGCCCGAGATCTTGCAACTGCTAGAGGAGTACCAGTACGGTTACTCCCAAGAGAAGGTGGAAGCTACTCGTAGCGGCAGACACGATCAACATTGCGGTCACAGCGGGCGGGAAGATGGGCAAGTTTAAGGCCACGATCTCGTTGCCGTCTGGGGCGCCGGCATCGAAGAAGGCACCGGTTGTGATCAACATTGGCGGCAGGCAGAACCAGCCCTATTTGAGTGCAGGGATTGCGATTGCACAGTTCGATTATACGTCGGTGGCGCCGGACCGTAACTCGAAGACCGGGGCGTTTTGGGACATCCGCAAGGGAAGAGACATTGGTAAATTGGAGTCCCAGCAGAGTATATCCTTACCAGATGGACGCGAGACTGATTCTAGCAGGCGTCCTGACGGCCTGGGCCTGGGGGTTCCACCGGACACTCGATGCGCTGAACATAACTGTCCCCGAAATCGACGCCAGCCGGGTCGGCGTGACGGGATGTTCCCGCTTGGGCAAGGGTGCTCTTGCAACCGGCCTCTTTGACAGGCGCATCACGGTGACGATGCCCATGTCGTCTGGGGTGCAAGGACTCGGACTATACCGATATATCGGACTTGGCGGGCCCCTCGAATCCTGTTGCTGTGGTCATGACATTGCTGACAGCATACGCTCCAGTTCCTCGGTGTTGCCCGGTTGTGCAAAAGGTCTTGTTTGGAACTCCGACGACCAAGGACTACAACAATATTGGTAGCTATGGGTCGCCCATGTCGACTGCTTTTCCGTGGTCGACTGCTCTTCCCAAGGCGCAATGAGAAAACTCGGGATATTCAAGGGGGTCGGTGGTCAAACTCGGGATGTTGTCCGTAGCTATCGTGAGATGGAATCTTATAGCGAGTTGTTGCAAATCGTATCCATGTCATAATCGCGTTACTGGACCAGTTCGAATGAAAGATGGCAGCTTGAATGGTGATTCCGTTTCAATATGAAGAAGAAAGGTGACGAAGCTGGGAGCTTGGCTTGTGATATGGAAGTTGAGGTTGCAAAGACCTTCTCTGATTGGCTCACTGCGCCATATCCGGCCGGCATCTAATCCTTGTCCGTCAAGCGGCAGTCTCCACCGGCAGCTCCAGGGGCATCCACAAGGGCATCCAGTAGGTAGCACTCGTCCCCTGCCGTGCTGCCGAGCTTCGTTCCAGAAGTTGATTCCAATTTCCATCATCGCTTTTTCCTCCTTGTTCAATTCCCACCCCACTGCTTGGCTTTGTCTCAAAGGCTGGAGCTGCCACATTGCACTAGCCGCTCTAGCTTCCTACTAGCAACATCTTTTCCCCCGGATCATCGACGTCTACTGTCTCATTCCCGTACGATCCGATCCGGCCTGTCATGCCTTGAAGGATGCTGCTCTGCCTCTGCTGATTCGGATCTGGACTTGGAACTGCTGCTGGAAACCAGAACACATTCGCGATGGATACGCTCCAGCACGGGGCGAGAGGTAAGTCTTCTATCCCGTCTTGTCTGCTGAACATTGTCAATTGACTCTTGCTAACCTCCAGCTTCTCCTCCAGACCTCCCCTGGTCCTCGATCCCGACCGAACTCCTCCGCGCCGAGCTCTCGAAACGCGACGATGCCACCGACACATCCCGCCCACAATGCGGTTCAGGGGAGAAGGGCGAATACAACACAGGACTACATGTCTTTGCGCTCGTCTTGATCCTCCTCCTGAGCACCTTGTGTATGTTTCCCTATAGTTTCTATCGAACACTGGTACTGACTGCTGGACGACACAACAGCCTGCGGATTTCCTCTCTTCTCGCGCCGAGCCATGAAAGGCAGCAAACTACAACGAAACATCATATTCTTCAGCCAGCACTTCGGCACCGGCGTGTTGATGGCTACTGCATTCGTCCACTTGCTTCCAACAGCCTTCATGTCCTTGACCGACCCTTGCTTGCCATATTTCTTCAGCGAAGGATACAAACCGCTCGCCGGCTTGGTTGCCATGACTGCTGCCCTGGTCGTTGTCGCCCTCGAATCATACCTTACCACACGCGGCGCTAGCCATTCGCATTCGCATACCATTTTCGAAGACGAGGAAGAAAACGGTCATGCACACCATGGTGCCGAGCACGGCTTCAAGGATAGCCCCGAACGTATCGCGCTCCAGGATCGTGAGGTCACTCAAGGCCTCATGGGCCGACAGTCTCCCGTTGCCAGCACCAGTGCCCACCCTTCTCCTTCCGACCAGCCCCGAGCTTCTCGAGACGACGACAGCGCCAACTCCCTCGATCTCGACTTGACCTTTGATGAGCTCCAACCTATCCCGAATACCGACCATGACCAGCTTCTCGAGCCCGAAAACACCAGCTCCTATAGGACGGGACTTAAGCCTGCGGTAGCTCCCGATACGCCAAACCCAGAAGAACAAAAGCGTATGTTGTTGCAGTGCTTGCTCCTTGAGGCTGGTATCTTGTTCCACAGCGTCTTCATTGGAATGGCTTTGTCGGTCGCAACTGGGCCTCCGTTTATCGTCTTCCTGATTGCTATCGGGTTCCACCAAACGTTCGAAGGCCTTGCCTTGGGCACACGTATCGCCGCCATCCATTTCCCTCGCTCCTCTCCACGGCCATGGCTCATGGTGTTAGCATTCGGTACCACCACCCCCATCGGACAAGCCATAGGGTTGCTTATCCACACTTTTTATGACCCCATGAGCCAAACAGGTCTCCTCATGGTCGGCTTCATGAACGCTGTCTCTAGCGGTCTTTTATTGTTTGCTGGCTTGGTTCAGTTGCTCGCCGAGGACTTCCTTTCAGAAAAGAGTTACGCAACGCTTCATGGCCGTAAGAGACTGCATGCCTATCTCGCTGTAGTTGCAGGGGCTGGGCTCATGTCTGCCGTGGGTGGCTTTGCTTGAAGTACAAGCCTTCCGTTTCTTTCTTGTTATCGTTATATGGGTATGTTTCGCATCTACTTGGGGTTGCATCATTAGCGGCGTTTTCTTTTTGTCCAGAGCATTTCTGCCATCAGCGGTACCACAAAAATCTTAGAGTTTTACTTGTTTTTTGTTCCATACCTTTTCCCTTCCGCCCCGCAAGGACACGTGGACGTACTCTCCTTTGCTTGCCCCTACCATCCAACTTGTCGGTAATGGAGTTCGCGACCTTCCACATCTGGGATTTTATGAGGCCAACGACATGATGACGGCCACGAGGTCCGAGGTATCATTCGCAAGAATTAGCTGGACAAAGGTGGAGGGCAAGGATGGCGAGGCGTACAAACAGAAACGTCACCCTATGTTTTACTCCATGCCAGGTAAACCCCAGTTGTGCAGGATCGTATCCAGAACCAACATGCATCAGACCGAACAAACCGCATCAATTATCGCAAAAATCATCGGTCAACCACGGAATCATGTGCTGTTCATATTAACAGCCCAAACCACCACCGCAGCCGATAGCCTCTCGGTCCAACCAATCTCATCAACAACAACGATACGGAATGTCACACGGTCAGCACCTTGCAGCAAGTTTAGCCTCCTTCCTATTAGAGCCGCTTAATGTTACTTTCCGGTATCCGGTCATCTGAAGGTGACACCGCAGTTGGCTTATGGGACGGTGCTTCTTGGATTTCATAACGGGATGTTGTAGGTTACATGTCAGATCACGAATACACTACGCCTTGAATATATTGACCACCTACCCGATCCTCACCAACAAGCGGTTCTAGGCAATGTCAAACTGCCAACAACCCTATACTGGCGCACAACTATGCTCTCCCCGCTTGTTCCAACAAGGGATCCACGTCGGTGGATGCAGGTTGTACAAGCTTTTCTGCTGCATGCCGAGCAATCTAATGTGCTTCTCCGGTTGATTTTCCACTTGTCCTTAGCTGATAGTATTTGCCCCATGACCATGGAGCAGAATCCCATTCCAAGCTTGGATTTACCTAGATACCGGGGTTCGGGTTGAAGCTGCCCGAGTTGGGCAGACCAAAGGATCAAGAGGAGGGATAAGTTGCTCGGCATGGGACTGCTGAGACTTTGGGGATATAAGACGGGCCCCGTGCTAATGTTCATGATCACTCTCTTCTTCGCTGTCTCCCTTTCACAGCACCTCCTTCGAACTCATCCACGATCCTACGATATGCGTGTCAAGGCAATTGGCGTTGCGGTTGGCTTGTGCGCCGTTGGCGCTCTAGCCAAAGAGAAGGCAGTCGATATGTCACGTCATGGTAAGACTTCAGCTGATTGTGAATTCTTGATCAAGCCTGACACAAGACCATTTCAGCCGAGTATAAATCTGGAGCAGTAATGGATCGAATTATGGCTCACAAGTTCGTATGTATACACCTGCATTCTTTACAGCCAAAAGCCACCGAGACTTACTGACAGATATCAGGAACAATGGGAAGCCAAACTTGCTAGCGGCGCCCTCAATAGCACCCAATGGCCTCGTCTCAACTATACCAAGTGTGTCAATGGCATTGCTGAAGCCATCCATGGCGATGCTTTACACACTTTCAGGTGCAAGAACATGGATCTGTATGACTTTATCAACCACGCGACTCTCGGCTCACCACTGGCAACCGAGGAGGGAGCGACTGGTAGCTCCATTTGGGGCTGGACTGACCCCAAGTCCGGCAGGGAGTTTATCGGTGGGTCCATTTTCCCGTGGCGTCGAGTCATGAATGCATACTGACTTCAGCAGCTGTGGGAATGTATCAAGGAACTGGCCTGGCTGAGATCTTACCCAAGGGGAGACTGCTCAATCTGGGTTTCCTGTAAGTGACTTCCACCACCTTCGTGTCGGCGCGATCATCTCTAACGGAGGTCGGATAGTCCTGCCCCCGCAGCACTTGGTAACCATGCTCTGTGGAAGGAGATCCGTTCATACAAGAACTATATGATCATTGGCAGTGAACTGGAAGACCACGGAATCCAGATCTTTGATATGCGAAAGGTGAACTACTCTTATCTCTTTTTTTTCAGCCCTTGGGTTCATCGGCTAACATTATTCAAGCTCCTCACAATCAACCCCAAAAAAGCGCCCGTCACCTTCTCTGTCGACGACGTAACGGGCCACTTCAAGGACTTGCCTCTTGGCCGTACCCACAACGTGGTCATCAATGAGGAACTTCAGTACGCCGTGTCCGTCGGCGCCGCTCCTCGTGAAGACGCTTGCGGTGCCGGTCTCATCTTCATCGACCTCAAGGACCCATCCAAGCCCACGAGACTAGGTTGCAATGCTCAAGACGGTTATGTACACGACGTAAGTCCAGTCCCGAACCCTGACACCCCCCCCCCTTTCACCCTCAGAACCCCAAAGGCCACGGAACCACCTCACTAACTAACAATCTTCCGTCCCAACAGGCCCAATGCCTCAAATATCGCGGTCCCGACAAGCGCTACCTCAACCACGACATCTGCTACGGCTACAATGAAGACAGCCTCACCATCTACGACGTAACCAACAAAGCAAACTCATCCATCATCTCCCGCACCTCCTACGACGGCGCCTCCTACGCCCACCAAGGTTGGGTGCTCGACCCCTTCAACCAAGAATACCTCCTCCTAGACGACGAGTACGACGAGGAAGAGGCCGTCGGCCCGGCCAAGGATGGGTACCCCGTCACTTACATCTGGGATATTCGCGACTTGCAGAACCCGAAGAACACGGGTCTTTATAAGGCGACGAATCGCGGGATCGATCATAATCAGTATGTTATTGATGGGCTGAGTTATCAGAGTAGCTATGGCGCGGGCGTGAGGGTGTATGATGTCTCGAGTATTCCGGTTGATCCGACAGGAAACAGTGTGTGTGAGGTGGCGTATTTTGATATTTATCCTGAGGATGATACAGAGCCCGGTGGGGGTGTCGTTGGGTTTGCGGGCAGTTGGGCGAGTTATGGGTACTTTAAGAGTGGGTTTATTGCTGTTAATACGATTGAGCGCGGGGTGTATTTGGTCAAGATTACGAAGAGGGAGAGGTGTAAGAGGGTGCATGCCTAGGTGGATGGGGATTGGAATGGGGGATGGAGAAAGTGGAAGTGAGCGCTGCAGGTTTGGCGGGTTGTGGCGGCGGACGATTGAGGATCATGTACCCTAACCCTGAACACCGAAAAGGGGTCATTGGATGTCTGCCGTACGGTGGATCCCATACTGAATTCTGGAAACACCGAAAAAGCGTGTCTTTGGACTCTTCCATCTGTAACATGCAGCAAAAAGACAGCCGCCGAAAGATTCGGACTTTTGAGCGAGAAGGCCTGTCAACGGGCAAAAAAGGTATCGAAACATTATGACATGTCTCGTTCGACCATCCTGGGACTCGAACCCAGAACCTTTACCACCGGAAAGTAACGCGCTACCAATTGCGCCAAACGGCCATTGTTGTATTATTTTTGGTGGATGATCGAGTTATGATCACAGCCCTCCCTCCAGGCGCGGGAAATGCTATCTTGGCCACATCCGCGACGCCGGATTGACCATCTATTGAGATAGGAAGTCGTAGGCAGTCGATGTTGACTGTACCTACCTCGAGGTACTGGTTAGGGCTCGAATCGCCGGTCGTCCCTAGGTATCCGCGAGTGTGTTTCTATCGGATAATGTTTTTCCAATCGGACGAGTTTGATGCCAACGGAATCGATGGAATACATGAGCGTCGTCAGCAGCGGAACGGTGTCTTCGAAACATCACCCATCAACAACGCGTCGATACCACCTCTGTCGTCGCCCGTCGCCTGTTTTCGTCTGTCGTCGTCATCAGTGTTATCGCAATCCTCGACTGAATGTTTCAAAGCTCTCGAAGTTGCATTGCCATCTTGCCTATTTCATCCAAGGACACTCCGACCAGGACGGAAAAGGGCAACCCCTTCGACTTTCTCAATGCATCGGAATAGAAATGATACACGATGCCAGGTGAACTCTGCCGCGGGTGATTGACCTCCATGCCAAGGCCCTGCATTGACTGGATCGCCAGGCCTCACAGCGCCGCTGCGTGGTGTTTCAGGGGTCGGCGGACAGGGGTCCAGGGGCTGGCCTCCAGACGTCCACAGCGCATTATTCCCCACACACTCGACACATCACCAGGGGTCACCACTTGGCGAACTACCATTCTCCCAGTTCTCACCAGAACACCGCACGCGATGTGAAACTCGAAGATTTTCGGCGTGGGTGTGGCTTATCTATTCCGGGTCCATGGATGGGATGGATGCCGATGGACTGCTGGATTCGGTTGCGGTCTGGATTTGGGTGTACAATGCCTAGAGACCTGGGGTACCCCGTTCCCTCCCCTTCGGAGCCGAGAAAAGCTTGGTATTTCTTCCCTCTTTTCCTTTTTTATACCACCATCTGTTTGTTTACTGCGAATAATAGAATAAGGTTGAGATTCGACCTTTTATTCTACATTCTTTGGAAAAAAAAAATTTCTTCTTTTTTTTTCCCCTTTTTACAGCCTGGTGCTGGACATTCTTTTCTTTGCTACCCTTCATCACAGCAGGCCTGTCTTTCATACACACTCCTTGCTGGCTCAAGGGGCCTACGCAGATTCGGTGGAAAAAAAAATAAAGACAGTTAGAGGCAGACGATATGGATGGATATTCGAGACATAACATCAGGAGATGGGTGGACGACGTTCTACTACACGCTCGCAGTGATGTCTTAGGCGACAAAGACGAAGTGTTCAAACTGGGCGAGGGAGTGGCTCTGGAGGCTGGTGACAACGACAACCTATCGACAAGATCAGAAGTGGTATTCGGAATCATCGATGGTCCAGTTGATAATCCCAAGTCAACAGAGTGGGTATCAGTAGCAGGGTCAACGCCAACGGAACCAGAGACAACAACAGAGCCCCCAGCGTTTACCCAACCCCTTCCGCCACCCGCCAATTTTACCATCAGCACCATTACCGCATCCGCACAACCGCAGCCGATAATAACACTCACGCCCATCACACATTCAGCCAGACCTCCACCCACGATGACAAAAGACACGGATGACAAGCCGGAGGAGACGAAGGATCATGATCATGGGAAGCATGAGAAGACGGACTCAGCCTCCGTCACAGATGGATTCGTGACTGTTACAACGTCTCGCAGTAGCAGYATTGCCATAACGACACCCATCGCCGTCTCCGCCAGTGTTACGACGACCAGCGTGTTGACTTCGGCCACGGCGAGCCCAGCTATCAGCAACGGAGCTGCTCTAGGAGAAGCACAGCAGATGGAGACCAGTAGCGGGCACATGTCTGGAGGTGCAAAGGCCGGCATCGCCATTGGAGTCGTTGGTAAGCTCGCTAATTCGGACTTATGCTCTCGTGGCACCATGAAAAGCTAACTCTCCCCATCAACAGCCGGTGTCGTCATGCTCGGAATCGTCCTCTTCTGGCTCTTCAAGTGCTTCCGCTCCCGCAAATCGGAAGCAGACTCCGAGTCTTCCATCCGCGCTTTTCTTTCAGGCGGGAAATCCGGTCCCAATGACGGTGGTCTCCCACCCCCAGCCACTGCTGCAGGCACAGGTGTAGGCGCAGACCAGCCCTCCGCCAACTTCGACCCGCGCAGCAACTCTCAGATCCTCGACGAACTAATCGCCGCTTCCTACGCCCACCAAAACGGCCAAGACAACGCCAACAACAACTACAGCATCCCCAACGGCTACGTCCTCTCCTCTACCGCTCTCGACGAGAAGCAAGCCGACGGCGCCTACCCCGTGACCATCATCCAGCCCGCGCCCACCCACCAGCCCGAAGTCCGCAAGTCCGTCGCCAGCTGGCTGCGCAAACACCATCCTCTGAAGCTGAACCCGCTTTCCATCAGAGGCAGCACCTTCTCAGCCTTCAGCAGCCGGTCGCGCGCCTCGTCAGCATACGGCAGCTCCCAACAAGGAGGAGGAGGAGGAGGAGGACGGGACTCCATGGCTTCTGATTATCCTTCTCCCACCTCTTACGACCCGGACGCGCCTCCGTTGCCGGAAATCCCCGCTACGTACTTCAACGAGATCTCGAAGCCGCTGAGTCCCATGCCCAAGAAGTTGCCGACTGCTGCACAGAATATGAAGGCGATGAAGTTCCAGAGCGTGTGGTCGGATAGTAGTGCGGGGACGGATATGATGGATCAGGCGGATCGGTCGAGGATGACGGTTTCGTCGGAGGGGAATGAGTCGTTGTTTAATTTGTATGAGGGCGCTGATGGCCAGGTGAGGAGCCCGTCGCAGGTTGCGACTTCGTTGTCACCGCCGCCGCCTTTGGCGGTTAAGGATCAGGGCCAGGGTCAGGGCCAGGGGGAGGGCCAGAGGGCAAGTTCACCTCCTTTGAGGCCGTAGATGGAGTGGCCGGAGGGATGTGGCGGAGTGCTAGAGATCGGTCAGGACAGGCCTGTTTGTGCGATAAGTGTGTCCAGTAGTGTTAGAATTTGGGTGGATTTGGTATAGAGAGAACTTAGTGGTCTTGTAATACTGTTGTTAACCAACCAAGAAATTCTCTGTACCTCCCGGATCCAGACGTCTTTAGGATCCTTGACAGCTCGATAGCCCCAGGAGTCTTGCCATTGCTTTCGCGACATCGTGCGCAAAGGCCTTGTCATTGACATCCCTTTCATCATCCTTGATCAGGATGCCACTGTCCTTGAGACCCTCATGAACAGCCCCAAACAACGCCTCGTCAGCATCTCTGTCCTCAAACGGCGCTCCCGATACCGACAACATGCTCAACCCACCCTTCGGAATCCACACCTGGATCTTGCTCGCATCTCCCCCCTCCAACAGCTTCTCGCACATCCGCCTCCCAATTTCTTTACAATCCTCCACCGACGTCCTCAGCAGCGTAACCGTAGGATTATGCTCATAAAGCTTTCTTTCGCTGTCCTTCCTACGAAACCTCTCCGGCACCGTCCCCGGCGGCCCAAAGTTGACCATATCCAGCGCCCCCAACGAAACAACGTAAGGGATCCCCTTCTCAACCGCCGCCCGCATCCGGTCCGGCCCGGCACTCATCACTCCTCCCACCAACTCATCCGCCAACTCGGTCGTGGTCAGGTCAATCACCGCGTCCAGCTCTCCGGCCCGCACCAGTCGTTCCATGGCTTTTCCTCCGTGGCCTGTGGCGTGGAACACCATCGTTTCGAAGACGTCGGGGTATTTGGATTCGAGACACTGCCGGATGGCGTCGACGGAGGGGGTGGTGACGCCGAACATGGTGATTCCTACTCTTACTTTTTTCTTTTCGTCCTTTTCCCCCCCCTCCTTTCCACCACCCTCCCCCTCGTTCTCCCTCTCCCTCTCCCTCTCTTTCTCCCTCATCCTCCTCTCATAAGCACCAGCCATCCCCACCACCGCCCCCGCCGCATTCCCCAACACCCCCCTCAAAACCTCATTCAGCCCCGCCACGTCCACAACACTATACATCATCGTGATATCCGTCTCTCCGACATAGGGTCCTGTATCCCCGCTCGCCACCGTCGACACCATCAATTTCGGAAAACCAATCGGCAAAGCATTGCGCATCACCGGTGCAGTGAGGGAAGTCGCGTTGCTGCCGCCAAGGGACATTATCCCGTGGATTTTTTGAGAAGAAAAAAGGGATTGGATGTGGAGTGTACAGAGCCGGGACATGAGTTCTACCAGCTGATTGCGGGGGAGTGATTGGAGGTCTTCAGTGGATTGAGGGTCTGATGGTTTGGCATAGCTGGAGAGGAGGTCGGAGGGGCCGAAGGTGATGGAGGGGTGGGAAACGGGTTGCCGGCCGACGTCGATGAGGAGGACCTTGACGGTGGTGTTGAGGTGCTGGCCGTGGAGGAGAATTTGAGAACGGAGGTAGAGGAGTTCGGAGAGTTTGGTGTCGCAGGTGCCGAGGAGGGCGATGGTTGGCATTTTTTGCTGGTGGTGATGGTGATGGTTGTTGTCTTGTTGAGGTCACTGCAGTGTTGGTGATATGATGCTTGGGGGTGGTTCGGGTCGGGCCGCTGTAGTTGGGGGAGAAGAGGGGTAAAAATAAAATGCGGAGGTGGTGAGGTTGGTTAAAAACACCAACGATGAACCCAAACAAATCCACATGAGATGATGCTGTAATTTGTATCACCATCTTTTACCCCTCCTCCGCCCCCCCGACGATCCAAACAATTGTTTACTTCAGAATCAATCCTTCTTGCCGCCGTGTGTTTCGTTACACTCACGAAAAGACGACGATAACGCGACGATAACGGTCGTGAAACCAATGACGTAAAGACACAAATCCCGGCACCTCGACGTACAATAATACTCCACTTCCCCTTTTCCAATCCGGCAATTTGTTTTGTTCAACTCGTCGTCGTCATCAGGCCTCACGACGGACTTTGATCCATCACTTCAGCAAACTCAAGCTTGTCTGTCATACTTCGTTTCAAACAAAAATGGCACCCCAACTCACCCGCACCCAAATCCTAGAGAAGCTCCGCGGCCAAATCGCCAAAGGCAAGACCATCGTCGGCGCCGGCGCCGGCATCGGTCTCTCAGCCAAATTCGTCGAAGCCGGCGGAGGTGACCTCATCATCATCTACAACTCCGGCCGCTTCCGCATGGCCGGCCGGGGCTCGCTAGCCGGACTCATGCCTTATGGCAACGCCAATGACATTGTTGTTGACATGGTACTTACTTGCCTCTCATCCTTGAGCTCACCGCATTTTTCCCGTTGCACATGAACATGATTTACTAAACAAATTCCCAGGCCAAAGAAGTCCTCCCCGTCGTCAAACACACGCCCGTCCTCGCCGGCGTCTGCGGCACCGACCCCTACGTCTCCATGCCGCGCTTCCTCGCCAAGCTGCGCGATCTCGGCTTCGCAGGGGTCCAAAACTTCCCGACCGTCGGGCTCATCGACGGCGAGTTCCGCGCCGCTTTGGAAGAGACGGGCATGGGCTATGACCTCGAAGTCGAAATGATCGAGCTGGCGCGGTCCATGGACTTGCTCACCACGCCCTATGTCTTCAACGTGGACGAGGCCAAGAAGATGGCGAGCGCGGGCGCGGATATCCTGGTGGCGCATATGGGGTTGACTACCGGCGGGTCGATTGGCAAGCTTGAGGGGGAGAAGAGTAATGGGGGGACGAAGAGTTTGGATGATTGTGTGAAGCTGATTCAGGAGATTAGGGATGCGGCGAAGGAGATTAATGAGGACGTGATTGTGTTGTGTCATGGTGGGCCGATTGCGAAGCCGGAGGATGCGGAGTATGTGTTGAGCAGGACGGAGGGGGTGCATGGGTTTTATGGGGCGAGTTCCATGGAGAGGTTGCCGGTTGAGGAGGCGATTACGAATATTACGAGGAGCTTTAAGGCTTTGAAGACGGGGAAGTAGTCTAGGGTGTAACTTTGGATGTATGAATCTAGTAGGATACTGGATAATTGACAGTGTCTAAACATGATGTGGGTCGGTGGTTGATCAATCCGACCACTCGAGACTTGAGTGACACCAAAATACGCCCCCGTTGATGTCCCATCACAGATCACACACTTCACTGAGCCTCAGGACCCTTGCTAACCTCGTCCCTCTTGGGATCCTTGATCGCATTCAAAAACTTCTGTCGCGCCTCCTTATCATCACTAAACAGCGTATCAGCCACTTGGCGCTGCGGAGTCTCACCCAGCCACTGGAACAGGGAAATATCAAGGAACTCGTCAGCCCGGAAGATCTCGAGCATGACCAACGGCTCATCACCAATGTTCTCAACGAAATGTCCCATGTTCCTGGGTACAATACCGACGTCCCCGGGCATGTAGTTGAACGTGCGGGCGTTACCCTGAGAAGCGAAGACGGTCACGCGGGCACGTCCGCTGATGAAGAAGGACCACTCGTCGGCGTTGGGGTGCCAGTGCATCTCGCGCAGCGCACCGGGCTCGATGATGAGGTGGGCAGCCGCCACGGTCTTGGAGATGGGGAAGTTCTTGGAGTCGGTGATCCTAACTTCACCGCCAGAGGTGATCTTGGGGTCTTGGGCAAGCATCTTGTGGGTGAACTGGTACTTGGACTTCTTGATGTTGTTGCCCTCGGGTCTTTCCTGGTCGATGGAACCTGGCTGCGAGCCCTGGAAGATGTACTTTTCTTTCTCGGGGAGGTGAGCGAAGATCTCGGGGGCCAGGTGGAAGTTCTTGGCGATGACGGATTTGGGGGTGTGGGCGAGCCAGTCGGTGAGCAAGAAGGTAGACTCCTCGGAGAAGCTTCCGTCGTCGAAGATGAGCAGGAACTCGGTGCCGTTGTCGCCCAGGCCTTGCAGAGAGTGGGGAATGCCGCTTGGGAAGTACCAGAGGTCACCCTTTTCGAGATCGTCGATGAAGTTGCCGCCCTCATAGTCCAAGGCAGTCACACGGACGTTGCCCTCGAGGACATAGCCCCATTCGGCCTCCTTGTGCCAGTGCAACTCACGGATCACACCCTTCTCGAGGCGCATGTTGACGCCAGCCAACTCAACGCTAGTGGGGAGCTCGCGGACAGTGGTCTGGCGAGTCCAGCCTCCTTCCTCGATGCGGATGTGGGAGTCGGCAAAGCTCCATCGGAGACTGGGTAGGGTGCCATGGTCGGTGCTGGGTGGGCGGACCAAGTCGGGATCCTGACGGGAGCGGTCCTTGTTCCATGGTCCTAGGACGGTAGCTCCCTTGCCGTTCCGGAAGGGAAGCGGATCGAGACCCTCGCCAACTGAGTCGACGGCGCTGTCATACGGATCACGGTACGATGGAGTGTAGGGGTTCGTGATGTTGAGACTCCGGGTGCGGTACTTGGAGGGCAAGGGCTTCCCATCGAGGAGGCGCTGGCGAGGGCTGTCCTGAAGAGGAACAGCGGAGACGAGAGCAATGCCCAAGGCGAGGAGTGATCCCGTGAAGCGCATCTTGGTGAGGGTAGTTCTAGACTGCTGGTGATCTGGGAGTCTGGAGAACTGTGATGATGAGGCTGATCTGCTGATGGAGTTGAGACAAGACGTGCTGGCGATAGACGCCTTTTATCCTCGAGGTGGTGTTCATCCTGGCCGTGGTCAATATGATCTTGGTCCATCCCCGTTCCGCAACATCACTCAGCGTCATTGACTGTGCAGCCTGTCATCATGATGTCGTGCTCTCAATGTACACTCGTATGTACACTCATAGACTTCATCTCGGAGAAGACCCGGGAGGATTCTGAGGGGTCAGGCCTGCGATATGCGTCGGCAGTGTAACAGCAAACATGCGGATGGTCGCTTCGATGGCTGCTTCGACGCGTGGACGGACGGATGTAAGACTGGAATGGTGGTCAAAAGGCGAAGAAGGAAGGAGGAGGAGGATGGAAGAAGGTCTGGTTTCGGGTCTGAAAGATGGAAATAGAAAAAGAAGACGTACCACTGCGCCAATAGCGCCAGGCATCATTGCCAAGCACCTGCCAAGAAGAGATTATGTTCCGTTATGTTCGCGAACAACGTGACGTTCTGGACTGAGACCATCGGAGGGGTTTGTTACATTATCACCACCTCGGTGATGCTCGGCCTGTCAGTAGCCGATAACGTTCGTGTAACGTTCGGGGCTGCTTCGGCGTTGACCAGGGGTGTTATTCAGCGTGTTGCAGTGCGCCATCCCATCTCATCCATCCGATCCCGGGTCGTTCCGACGGGGACGACATTGGACGAGATCAAGATGCGGTGAACTTGTCCCGGTCATCCTGTTCGTTGTCTTTGCCCTTTTTGGTCCCTCGATGTTTCCAAAGATAAACCACGATAATCGACACTCATCGACGGCCCGGATATCCATCATCGTGGACCTCACCGACCGACCAGGCAAGGGAAAAAAAAAAAAAAAAAAAAGACGGAAAGAAACAAGCCTTTCGCTTCTTACGTACCGCCATCCCATAATTGCGCCAAAAACAATCGCGCTATTTGACGCCAATCCGCAATCGACAAGATTCCATTCAGTCAAAGGCAAACGCTAATCCTTTCTGACTCACCCATTGTCGTCACCACTCACACCCCCACGACGGGAAAAAAGACCAAGACGTAGCAAAAATGCGCAACAACACCATTTCCAACAACGAAACCCAACCACTGCTATGCCCCATCATGTCAACAGACGACACCACAACCCCGGCTCTCACTAAGCCCTCGGGGCGATGGCGCCGCCACCTCACCACCGACATCGACCGCACCCACGCCGACCTGGTTCTCATAATCTGCTACCTAATCACGGGCCTGCTCGACTCCTCCTCCATCTCCATCTGGGGTTCCTTCGTCTCCATGCAAACCGGCAACACAGTCTACATCGGTCTCGGCCTGGCTGCCCCGCACGAATCAACACGCTGGATCAAATCGGGCACTTCTCTTCTTGCCTTTTGCCTCGGCTCGTTTTTGTTCAGCCGATTCCACCGCTTCTTTTCCCCGAAACGCCGCTGGGTTCTGTGCGTCTCGTTTGCGGTTCAGTTTGCCTTTACCATTGCGGCTGCCGCGATTGTTACCGTCACGGGAAAACCGAAAGATAGCGACGCTACCGAGTGGCATGTGCTGTTGCCTATTGCGCTTTTGGCGTTCCAAAGCTGTGGGCAGGCGGTGACGAGCAGGGCGCTCAAGTACAATGCGCTGACCAGCGTGGTGTTGACGAGTGTTCTCTGCGATCTGTTTTCGGATGCGGATCTGTTTAACTTTAAGGTGCATAATCGTGAGCGGAACCAGAGGATGGGTGCGCCGGCGTTTTTGTTCTTGGGGGCGCTTTTTGGAGGGTTCTTTGCGCGTACGTCGTTTGGAGTTGCTGGCGCGCTGTGGATGGCGGCGGGGTTGAAGTTGGCGGTTATTGTGCTTTGGTTGGTGTGGCCTGCTAAGCCGAAGGCGGCGGTTCAGCATCCTAATGGACTTGAGAGGGCATGAACTGAGTTGGTGTGAGCGAGTGGCTTGTTATGGTTGACGACAACTGTTGTTTTGGATACCCCATGCGCAAGTTGGGCCTGTTGACTATGTTTCTCGTCATTTTGAGCTGTATTTCTTGGGTTAGAGGGCAAAAGATGAGTAGATGTGTGTGCTATGGAGAAAAGACTAGAGAAGGAAGGGAAAAGAAGTGTAGAGGGCTAAAATATAGGAAGGCTGTGAGGGCTGGAACTATACGATAAGCGAGGTGGGATAGACCTACCCGACAATAGTATTAGATTTCGACTTGTACTAGAGCTATAGACATCATTCATCCAAATTCCTCATAGAATCTCGGTCATGCTCTCCGCCCCCTCACAGCTTCTCGACATTACGCAAAGCCCACAGCTCCTTGGGCTGGCCAGCAGCATCGCAAGAAGAAAACTTCCACCAGCCCGAGTGCAGAGCACCGGCAATGTTAATCAATCCCCACTTGATGGGAGCAGGCATAGGCGGCCAATTTGCCCACATGCCGTCCTCAACCGTGCGGTCAAGGTTGAGGAGGAAGAAGGGCACGCAGTCTGTCACGCCGGCCTTTGTCACCGTCGCCTTACCCCACGTCTTGAAGGTGGTGACGGCCGCTGTGTGCTCGGGTGTTCCCTCCTTGGGGGCGTTGGCGTGCTCGGAGAGCTTGGAAATGGTGGAGATCTCGCTGTGGAAGTGGTCGGAGAAGGAGTCTTGAAAAGTAGCCATGATGCGAAGCAGTTCGTCGCCCGAGAAGTCGTTGGGGCTCTTGAGGCCGCCAAGGTACTTTTCGAATTCGGCAAGACCGGGCAGGAACGCCTCTGCAATAGGGAGTCAGTATTCTGTATCAAGAAAGAAGTTGGCTTCTCACCATGCTCCTTATGGGTCTCCTCAAAGACAGTCTTGTCCTGCAAGAGGTCCTCGATCTTGGGGAACAGCGACAGCTCTTCGTCGTCATGGTGCGACTTGACGAATCGGTACCAGGTCAAGCAGTAGCCGATAAAGTCGGCCTTGTCCTGGTCGGCAACATGGGCAGCCTGCTGGTGGATGGAGTTGTAGCCGCGGAAGATGGAGTTGTGCAGCAGGGCCATGTGGGTGGCCCCCGAGGTGAAGATGTCCGTCTTCTTGGTCGCGTACTGCGGCGTGGTGATGAGCTTGATGGGCTGGTCAGCCCAGGCCTTGGTGGGTGGAACGGATGTCATGGTGAATGTTGGGGCGCGAGTGAGCAAGAGGGCGACTATCAAGAAGGGGATCGAGAGAAGCACTGTTGTCGTTGTGGATGATGATGTTGATTTGGAGCCAGCCATTGGAGAGAGGAACCGTGATACCGACAGCTAGAGTAGTACAGCTGAGAGATTGGAAAGGGAGGGAAGCTGTTCTTCGGGTGTCCAGAGTCGAGGAGGGACCAGAGTAATCCGACGAATGATGTGTCGTACGATGTTGATTAGCAGAACGAATGGTTCCTTTCCTGAAAGATACCCTGCGCATCGCGGGGTTGAGCCAATCTGCCCGCCATGGAGATTGAGGTGCCACTGTGCTCGTGGGCAGCGGGACGGGACTCCCCGCTTCCATTCCCGGCCCCACCGTTAGCGCACTAAGATAAGATAAGGGTGCCTGAGACACAGCATGGGGAAACCTGGAACGATGCGGACTGACATCCACTGAACCGTGCCCTGAGAACCTTGACGGCGGTTCCTTCCAGACGGACGCAGTGGAAGTGGAATTCGGCTCCCTCCACCTGCTGAATCAGTCTTTCACTTCTTCCTAGGTCTTCTTTCTTCCTTTTTCAAATTTCCACCATCTCTCCCGCAACACTCATCCATGTCGCGTACATTCAATGCTCGCAACATGGCAGTATCTCGCAGCAAAGACGTCGTAATCGATTACGAATACCAGCACCGGCTGACCTCCTCGAAGCTCAGTCAGCACCTTATCGAGAGGAAAATGTCCATCTAATCTCACCCATTCTACACAACCAGCCAGCCGAATAACGTTGACCATCGTCGCATTCCAAGGGAACGTTACCTGGAGATGCTGACCGTTGACTCACCGGGAAATCCTCGCCGAGCTCGCATAAGCCATCTCCATTGCTACATTATGTCCCGGTTCCGTGTTGACACGCCTCGGCGCCCGTCGTAGGCTCGTCAAAGTCAGCTATAAATTGGACCTCACCACTACGCAACCCATCGATACCCTCCTCGGCTACTCTGAACCAGGCACTACATCCCCTCCAAGTACAACGTTAGCTATCCTCAACGCCACCATGACAGTCGCTCTCAACCCCCGCATCCGCGTTCGCGAGGCCGTGCCCGCCGACGTCGAGGCCATCACGAATACCTTGTATGATGGCTTTTCCGTCGACGCAATGAACCAGCTTATCTACCCCAACGGTGTATCGGATGAGTCGAGAAGCAAGTTCGCTGCCAGACTCTTCTCGCCCATTCCTCCTAGCGAGGGAGAGAAGCTGATGATGGTGGCAGAGTTGCTGCCAGAAGGTTCTGATGGTCCTGGCGAGATTGTTGCCTTTTCCGGCTGGCGCCTGTTTCGGAATCCGCGTGCCCAGGAAGAGTGGAATGTCAAGGAGGAACCAAGGACACAGGAGCAGCTGGGAGAAGGCTGCGACGTGCGCGTCTTCAACGAGTTTATCGGCGGATTGCACCGGAAGCGGCGAGAGCACATGAAGGGTGACCCTGGGCTTGGTAAGTTTGGCACAGATAACGATTTCCCTTTTCGGTGGCCGGTTTTCTAACTTCAAGACCTGTCAGTTCTTGGGACTCTTGTCTGTCAGACGAATCGCCAAAGGCTGGGGGCCGGAAAGGCCCTCCTACACTGGGGTACCACCCTGGCTGACGAACTAGGACTGCCACTGTTTCTCGAGTCATCACCCTTTGGTTACAATCTGTACAAACAATTCGGTTTCGAGCCCATCGATGTCTTCGACATCCCCATATTCGATTTGTTCGGCGCCGTCAAGCGCGAGGGTCAGAACTGGGGAGAACTCGCGGCGCTCGAGCTGGCTGGACCTCCCGCCAAGGGATGCTTCCGCAGCACCATCATGAGACGACCTGCCAAGAGCGCCTGATAGGGACGCTTTTAGCTCTGTCGGGAGTGGACTTTGCTACCGCACTTTGCTGCCTTACCACACCCTTTCCGCACTCGTGTACTACAGAATTCACCAAGCTGGAATTGATTGACGTCCCTGCAGCCCTGTCTATCGTCTTTCGCATTGTCTGACCTGAGGGGAAGTGGGGCTTTGGCACACAAGATTGGACAACCGCTGAGACCCCTGATTCGTCGCCTTGTCCAGTGGAAATTAGCGTGTGCACGCCAGTATGACTTGTCATACCCAATTTGGGGCGTCAGCTCTAGGCAGCCACTATTTTCTTACGGCCGTGACGGCCTGGACGCTTTTTGCGTGTAAAATTGAGGGGTGAGAATTTGTCACGGAAAGGTACAGGAGTAAGCACTAGGATGGCGCCAGGCTGCTCTCATCAAGAACGCCGACGGGAGTTATACATATCATGGGTTCCGTCGGTCCTCTGGGTCCTGGACTCTTTGTCCCTTTGCCATTGACTTTGAACTCTCCTCCTTGGGCGTTTTGAATCCCTCCTTTTTCATCGACCGAATATCAGTCAAGATGGCCGATTCTTCGCATGCCCACTCCCAGCAGCAGTCACCAGCCAATGCCGGCAGTGACTCTCAGGACGCTGACAATCACGGGCACGTCTACCCACCATCTCAACCGCTACCACAGCCGGGTACGGTTGGCAATGCCACACAACTCACGCAAGCCTTTTACTATCAACCACAACAACATGACCCAGGATTCGACCCTTCCACTGTTATCTCGCAACAGCAGTATTACTATGCACAACAGGCGAGCCCAGCGGGCAACCCGTCGGTGGACAATCAGCAAGCCTACTATGCACCGCAACTACTACAGCAGCCTGGTTGGACGGCCGATCCCACTGCAATCAACGCCCAGCTCTACTGGCAACAACAATTATCGACTCCTAATCTCGCCGCCCATTCCCAGTACACTCCCACCTACGACCAATACCCGGCGCCCGACTCAATTCAAGAGGCGCAAAGCCCAGATCTGCGCCCCAAGCAACAGCCCCTTCTTACGTCAGAGGAAGTCACTCCCGGGCAAATGCCTTCGCCGCAAGCGGATCCCCAGCCAGGCGTGAAGAAGGACGTGGAGAAGTGGAAACGATTCTGGCCTTGGTCCAAGGATCATATGCAAAAGTTCCAAGACAACCTTAAAGACAGGTTCAGCGGCAAATCAGGGCACAGGGGTTTCCGCCGTATCTATCGACCCACTCAACTGGTGAATAGCCAGGGCAATGACAACGTCGTGTATCGTATTGGAACCGCCGAGGCCGAGGATATTGATGGCCTTGGAAAGGTACACAAGGTCGATGGCAAGCTCACCTACCTCAATCAGTTTCACCAACGTACCCGCAAGTTCCTGGATGTGGCCGTTTACCTCAGTCCAACCCGCTTCACTCCTCGAAGACTGATAGTTCAGGCAACTGATCATGTCATCAAGACCCACTTGGACAGAGGCGACTGGATCAGGACCAAGGTCAGGGGCAGCGTGCCCCTTGTCCTGGCAATGTCTGAATGGGCATTGTTTCCCTTCAAAACCCGAGGGTTTTGGTCCAAGACAAGGGGCACCTTCCGTCTATTTCTCGTTGCCATTCCTGTGCAAGTGTTGCTTGCCCTTCCTTTCCTCGGTAACTACGATGACGACGACGATGTGACCGACACCTATACCGACTACCCCGGCTACTACTGGAGTTGGCCCAAGTACGCTGTCAACGAGTTGGACATGTCTCCTGCTGCTCACGAAAAACGTAGTAAGGGCTACAAGTCATCACTTAATGTTACAAAGCGTGCTGCACGTCCCCGGTTGCTGTATGCCAAAGTAAACGGCGAGTGGACAACTATCAGGGGCGATACCTTCGAAAACTTTACGCGGCGATACATATTCATCAGCTACGTGTGGGGTATGTTCCCAAACGCAGATGGTGCAGAGAAAGCTCATGATCTGGCGCGGAGGATTGTTGAGCATGAGAACTTTGACGCCTACTGGATGGACCGTGAACTTGTCAACCAGGATTCAGCAGCCGATACCGATTACGATGTCTACACACTTTGTGACACAGTCCGAGGATCGTCCAAGGTGTGCCTCATGATGGACAAGGACGGAATGACACAACGTTCTAAATGGGGCAGCCGCATGTGGACGCTGATGGAGGGTCTGCTCGCCCCCGGAGATCACATAACTTACTGCTTCCTGGACGCAGAGGGGCAACTTGTCACCAAAAACATTGGAAAGGTTGAAATGACAGCCTCTTTCTGGAGTGTACCCGACAGCGAATATACGGACAACATGGAGGCTGTGCGCATCTTGGCCGAGCACTATGCCAACGTGTTGACACTTTCTCGCCTGGAGCTGATTCCGGCGACGATTACAGCGCTGAGTACCAAGGACCGCAACGAGCTCACCGGCTCAGATCTTGCCTACGCCGTCATGGGCTTTCTTCACTACCGGATTGAGCGCCAAGACGAGTGGACAACTGTGTTCCAGAACCTTGCTCGCCTCTCGCTTGGTAACGATAGTGATGAGCTGGTGGAGAGGATGCTTTGCTTACTCCCAAAGCCGTCAAAAAACAAGGACATCTTCGAGACTCTGTCTGAACGTGATGAGTATGGAACCTTCCTCCACCACATCACACCGCAATGCCAAGTGGTTGGTGTGGCGCACGAGGACGAGACTGTTATTCTGGACTCTTGCCGTGCGATCCACATCCGATGGAAGGACTTTCCCCGAGCAACTGTTCAACGCGACGTGGGATTTGGAAAGGTGCTCGCGGTATTCTTCCTGGCGTTCGGCATTTGGTGGTTAACGTTTGGCATCCAGATGTTACTGGCCTACATCCCATTTTTCGCCGGCTTTGTTGACCCAACCGACAAAGAAACTGGCAGGTCATATGTTGGTTGGTTTATTTCTGGCTTCTTCTTCGTGGGCCTGTTGCTCTCTGCCCCTTCACCATTCTCGGTCAGACGGCTCTTTGGCGGTACCGTGCTGAAGAGCACCCCAAACTTGGTGGGATTCGAAGGAGTCATGCCTATCGCGCAACTGGAAAAGATCGTCTTCGGAAATGCGGAGGGCCGACTTACGTATGCGCCGTCCGCTACTCCGTTCAGCAGAGAACATCGGGAGAACTACGAGAGGCGAGGCAAGGAGCCTTCGTGGATCGACAACCCAGACTCTGCCCTTGATGATCTCAAAGCCAAGAAGCTGTTGCCGTCAGACAGACACCAGCTCTTCACTCTTGTTGATATGGGTGAGCTTACGGTCACTATCTTTGCTGCAGAGAGGCCACCGACTGTAGCTCTTCTGTGCGGCAAGGAAGGCGGCATGCTTCGTGCTGTCCTTTGCAGCTGGCGATTTGAGACGGATTGCCTGTACAGGGAGACAGTGGTGAGGATGCCCACGCGGGTCTGGGAGGTAGCCGAGCCCAAGGGCTGGTTGAAGCTGTGTCTACGATCTCAAAACGATTACAGACGCAGGGAGCCCCTCAAGAAACAGGAAAAGATAGATAGGGACAAGAAACGAGAGGAGGAAAGGTTGAAAAAGGAGGCTGAGGAAGCAGCAAAGAAGATGGCGGAGGAAGCAGCAAAGAAGATGGCGTGAGAGAATGATCCTTTGTGAACAGCGCCGCACGACAGCGTAATGTATTGGCGAATATGACCACAAGAAGATTTGCCAGTTTGGGTGCTTTCCAAAATACAGTTCGTGCTGAGGAACAGCAGCAGGGCTGGTTCATATATCTGATCAATCATCCTCATAACAGTTCAACACGCTTCAACCTGTGAACCGTCCACATTCATCATGATCATGACCCCGTTTCTTGAGCAAGTCGTTGTCGCACCACTGTGCCGAGGCCGTCCCCCTCATCGTTCGTTAGCTTCAGCGGATCTTGTCCCGACAATTCCATGACCAGCTGCAACTACTGCGGCCAGATACTCCGATTGGCGTCGCATTCGGCCCCTCCCCCGGACCGGCAACACCACATCTGACATCTCCACAAAGGCACCGGACCCCCGGCTAATATGCATAATCCCGCTAAGTCGAATACAGTATACGCGGCTGCTTGCCCTCCGAGAATGCCACCTTTTTCTTAAATTCAGGGACCATTCAACAACAGTCTGAACACATGACTTCGAACGGACAAGTTGTTGATGTTGTTATAAGCTTCATGTTTCTTGATATTGAAAGACCTGAATGAATCATCAAGCCTTTTTGCCTTCTAATATACCCCCGTTGTTTTCATCCATACCCTAATCTCTGTTCAAGATGGCAGTCGTCGCCAAGCAAAAGACCATCACTTCCGCTCCTCAGAATAGTTCACTCGCAGGGACAATCCCAACCAAGAAGCTCACGAAGGAGCAGCTTTTCAAGACACATGAGGGACACATCAAGAAACAAAACGCTACCCAAATTCCCAATGGCCCCAGGGCAGTGAAGCAGCCAAACCTAGCGGAAGCATACCCTGCTTCTACCAAGTCTATCAGAGATCTCGAGATCGTATGTCGTTGCACACAAGCTATGTTCTTTTGATGAGATCTGACTAACACCATATCCAGATCCCACTAAGTGAACTCAGCGTAGAAACACATCACCGAGGCAAGGGTCTCATCGTCAAAGTAGTCAGCCCGCCCTACATTGGCGCCGGTGCTGTCAGTATTGTCGAGGACCAGTGGGGCAATGTCGACAAGGTCGCCATCTACAATCAAGGCGACTCAGCAATTCTGTCGGGAGTTCCCGAGGGGTGTATCGTTGCCGTCAAGGAGCCTTATTACGTCCAGAATGGCGCGGAGAACGATTTCATGATCTGCGTCGATCATCCGTCAGATGTCATTCTGCTGAGGTTCACAGACTCCATCATCCCAGAGCCGTTGAGGTTGGGGCCGCTGCTAAAGTCAGCGGCGGAGTGGAGGACGGCGGGTGATCAGGCATTCTTGGAACGGGATTTCCCTACGGCTGTATTTTGGTGAGTGATCCCTCATCAGTGATACAGAGTCCTTCAACTTACACGAGACCTGAAATAGCTACACAGAAGCACTAGAAGGACTAGAAGACGACTCAGCCAAAGCTCCCGTCTACACCAAACGCGCCGGCGTCAACCTTCTCCTCGGCCGGTACGACGCCGCAAAATCCGACGCCCTCGCCTCCCGAACAGGCGCCTCTGCAGACTGGAAAGCTTACTACAACGCCGGCCGCGCCGCCTACGGTCTGTGCGAGTACGCCACCAGCAAGTCGTACTTCGAAGAAGCCCTCAAGCTCAACACCAAGGGCGCCGGCGGGGTGCAAAAGGAATACGAGCGGGTTCTAGCCCGCGTCAAAGAAGAAGAAGAAGGGGCTTACGACTTCGCAGCCATGCATGCCTCTCTTTCCCCTACATCCGTGCACATCGACGCCGGCTCCTTCCTCCGCAACACGCGCGTCGCCGACTCCGGCTTCCACGGCCGCGGCCTCTTCGCCACTCGTCCGCTCAAAGCCGGCGATCTGGTTTATGTCGAAAAAGCCACGCTGATGCCCAACCAGTACGACCCCGCCCGCGCCTCTGCCGCGCTGTACACGCTCATGGTCCGCCAGTTGTGCGATAACCCCTCGCTGGCCGATACCGTGCTCAAGCTGTTTCCCGGCTCCGACCTTTCGGAGAAGTACGAACGCACCGGCGGCCTCGAGGGTAGAGGTAGCATCATCGACGGCGTCCCCATAGTAGACGTCTTTATGATCGAAGGCATTCGCACCAAGAACTGCTTCTCCGCCCCCTTGTCCACCTACGACGACACCAAACCCACTTACAACTCGGCGCGGTGCATGGCGAAAGGACTATGGGCGCACTCGAGTCTGATGAACCACAGCTGCGTGCCCAACACTATGCGCTCGTTTGTCGGCGACATGCTCATCTGCCGCGCTACGCGCGACGTGCAAGAGGGCCAAGAGCTGTTCCAGCAGTATGTACCCGTCAAGACGCTGGTAGATGTGCGCAACAGGGAGTTTGAGGAGGGGTGGGGGTTCGAGTGTCGGTGTGGGTTGTGTGACGGTGAACGAAAGAGTGATGGGGATAAACTGAAGAAGAGGAAGGACGCGATGTTAAGCTTGGAGAAGTTCCTGGATAAGAAGCCGAGTAATAATGGCAAGGGGGGGACGATCGTCTTCCCCGATGCGACGATCAGGACGGTCGATAGGATGATGAGGCAGTTGGAGGAATTGCATGAGAACGATGTGTATGAAGCACTGCCGAGGTTGACGCTGGTTTATCCGTGTAATTGGCGGGTGGATGCACACAGGGCCAAGAAGCAGTGGGGGAAGGTGGTCAAGTATTCGTTGACAGTTTTGAGGAACTTTGGGTTTAATGCGGTGCCGAGGGATGAGGATCCGGCCAAGTTGACGGTCGATTGGGATCCGAGGGAGATTTATACGAGGAGCGGTGAGTTGAGCTTGATGGCGGTTCATGTGGTTGCTTCGTTGAAGAGGTTGGCGGAGGCGTATGCTGCTTTGGGTCATAAGGAGCTGGCGGAGCGATGTGTGGAGGCGGCCAGGTTTGGATATACCATGGTGACGGGGTTTTCGGAGGATGTGGATGCTCTTGGTCAGTGAACTGATGGAGTTGGGGAGGTGGTAGGACCGAATGGGGTCAACTGGACGTACATATGTGAGCATTGAGTTTTTGTTAAACTTAACTGTGTATCTTCCGAGCACAAATGTTTATTCCATTGCCTGAGAATATTGCCATGGGGGTTCTCGGGTATCCGTTGYCAATGGTATCCGGCATTGGCAACTGTCGTAAGTAAGACGGAGAATGACTGAGGCAAAGGAAAACAAACAAACCCAGCTGAAAGACAGAGCAACGTGACAAAACGCAGATACCTGTCTAGGCGCACGTTAAACACTCTTTCTTGTGTCACTTGTTAGTCCATTTTCGGACAAGCTTGTTGGGAGATGCGGATATCTTGTTCTATATAAACGCCTGTATCATGCCTGGAACTTTATGTGTGATGTTGTGCCAGGGTACCACAGAGCTTCGGCAGTAAGGAACCGAAGGGTGACTTGGGTTCCGTCGGTGCGACCCGATGGCGTGGTCTACAAACAATTAGTCCAACACGGGAAACGTCAGTAGCACGTCCACGCCTCTCTTTACTGGATCGCCGAGATAAACAAGAGGCGTACAGTCACGGTTACCCAACGCTTCTCGCTTTTCGTTTGTGGCTATACGTGATTATATGGTCCCTCTACCACGTTCCGGGTAACTAGGAGCAACCGGCCGGTTAATCCAACGCTAGTTCTTGTCCGCAAACCCAAAACTTCTGACATACAGTTCATATGCCCCCCCCCCGGCTGTTTCCCGCCCCTTTCGTTCTCCAAGTCAACTTACAACACAAAATTTTGACTTCCAAGGGGGAAAACACCATGGCTCTAATCACACGCTCAGCCGTACCCGAAGGCACCCTCCATTCTTTGAGGTTCTGACGCCGCCCAGTCCCAGCCATCTCTACCGTCGTGTCACTGTCACCGCCCCCCACCACCAGCTTCACCACCATTGGCACCATGGCCATCATCCCCAATTACGCCCTCCCCTCCACCGAGCTCATCATCCCCGACAACCCCTTCCTCCGCGCCGCCAAACTCGGTTCCGCTCCCCAGCCGCCAGCCCACGAAGACCCCGAAGAATGCCCCCAACTCCGCGTCGCCGCTCTGATCTCCAACCACCGCTGGAAAGCCGGCATCCGCGGTCCCTTGCGCCCGCTTCCCCCGCGCTCCGAGGACGTCCAGGGCGCCTACTGGTATCACGACTGCCCTTACTTCAAATCCAAAACGCACTGGGTCGAGCGCGCCCCCCATCTGCGCCTTGAACCCCCCTTCTTCGACCCCAGCACCGTGAACGGCAACTCAGAAATCCCCCTCGAACTCTGCGACCTAGGCTGCGGCTACCTCGCCCCGCGTGACACCGTTCTCTACAATTCCAAGCGGGTCATGGTTGAGACCCTCGAAGGGTTCAACTTGCTACCAGGTCGTTTCGACGATTGGTTCCTCTCCTGCTGCCAGTGCGGAAACTGGGAGTTAAATCTGCTGAAAGAACACCCTTCGGCGCAGGATTCCCATGTGAAAAGGAAGGTGGTCGGGTATAATTGCTGTGAACACTGCGAGAGGCCGGACGAGAATAGGTGTGAGTTGTGTTTTAGCCTGACCAAGTACTTGGAGGCGAATTGCTGGCGGAGTGGGGAGCCGGTTCCCGGGGGTGTGAAGTGGAGGCATGAGAGGGCCAGGGTGGAGAGGAAGGAGGGGAGGGGGAGGAGTAGGGGGATGAGTACGGGTATGACTGCGGCGGCGGGGCCGTTGGCTCTGGCCGCGGTACCTGTGTCGGCGACGGGGACGGTGTTGGGGGCGGTGATGGAGTTTGCTAATGGGGAGGATGAGGGGTGGGTTGGGTAGATGCATTGGGGAGATGCATTGGGGAGATGCATTGGAAGAGCTCCGGAAGACACAAGGTGAACTCTCCTATGCACTCCTCTCCTTCCCATTGCTTATTTCCCTTTTTATACTAGATTGACCGCTCAAAAGGGGTAGTGACCTCCCAAAACTCCCATCAACTGCTCTCGTTGTAAAGGGCTGAGATCGACGAGTGTGCTCTTTTTTGTTTACTTTAATCTAATCAGGTACTAAGAGTTCAGGGACTAGCGGAAGATGGGTCAGGGGTACAATGACCATCAAAGAATGACTTCGATTTTCCACAACGACAAGGCAAATCTATCCTCCTTTGGGACCGGACTTCGGTGCAGACATGCTAGGCCAATGATACGGCATAATTCTCGCTTCATATAGGTGACACCATGGTCCTTGCATGTGGTAACGGCCTGGGCGGAGGATGGTTCTTTTAGGCAAATGTCAAGTGACCGAGTGAACACGTTCCCACTCTGGCTTCGTATGCTTGAGCTCACGCATAATGCCTGAGTACAAAGCTATGAGGGCTCATGTCAAAATTTTGGACATCATCTCAGTACGTTTACCTTCATTTCATCTCTTGAGCGGAGCATCCGTGAGTGTCTCGGTCGCTAAACCTCATTAATCATGCTAACAGAACTCAGCTCAAATCCCAAAACAATGCGGTCCCTTGCCCTCTGGTCGGCCATATCAGCCACAGTCATCTCAGCATCTGAGATCAAAACGGCACCAGATGATATTCAAGTCCCAGCACCATGGACACTCAGCCAATGCATCAAAGAATACTGCAACTTTGCCAACCCCACCATCGGCCATGGCCTCGTCCTCATCAGCACTCCTGGAAACGTCGATATCATCGACTCCTTCTCTACTCTCACCAAGACCAACTCCAAACCTCCTCCCTTCGAAGTCCGTGAAATCCCCGGAAAGGGCATTGGTCTAATCGCCAACCGGACCATCCACAGAGGCGAAGTAGTCATGCAGTACACTCCCACCTTGGTCGTCCAATTCGGGCCACACATCGACCTTTCCCCGTCCGACCGGGAGTCCTTCTACCAAGATGCCATCAACCAGCTTCCCATCTCTCGACGGGATGTCTTCATGGCTCAATACGGCAAGGACATATACACCAAGATCGACCGAAACGCCTTCCGCATGTTCATCAACGGACAGCAACCCTATTCCGGCCATCTTGGTGCATTTCCGGAGGTGAGCAGGTTGAATCATGATTGTAGACCGAAGTGAGCCCCCTCTTTCTCCGTTCTCTGTGCGTGTACCACCAATTCGGGAGCTGACAAACACATTACAGCCTCAACTCCCGCATCGAAAACATCACCCACACCACCACCGCCGTCCGTCCCATCTCCGCCGGCGAAGAACTCACAATCTCCTACATTGACGGCCTCCTCCCTCGGCACTCCCGCCAGGAGCGTTTGTCCGACTGGGGTTTCAACTGCACCTGCTCTCTCTGCTCCCTCCCTCCCTCAGAATCCGCCGCGTCCGACGCGCGCATTCAGGCCATCAAAGACTTGGAAGAGGAACTAGACAAGGCCGTAGGCGGTGGCGATTTGACGACGGAGATGGGTGAGCGGTTGGTGTGGCTGTATAGGGAGGAGAGGCTGGAGATGTATATCGGCCATGCGTACACGAAGGCGGCGCTGATTTATGCCATGTTTGGGGTGGAGGAGAAGGCGAAAGAATATGCGGCGTTGGCGGCAGATGCGATGGCGATGGAGTTGGGTGAGAGCGCGGGGGATGTGGTTGCTATGAGAGAGTTGGCGGAGAGGCCAGGGAGCCATTGGGCTTGGGAGGTGAGGAAGACGAGAGGAGAGGAGAGGGGGGAGGGAGAGGGGAATGGGAAGGAGAAGGAAGGAGTGAAGGATGAGCTTTAGAGAGTGTGGAGGGTCTTTGTCGCGGGGTGTATGGGGGATAGTTCCTCCATTATTTCGTTAACTAAACTTTTGCCAATGGACCGTACTTTTTCTTTCTTTTGAACACCTGGCAGACATCTCTATTAACAAGCATTAGTGCTCGAAAAGGGGATGAAAACAAAAACGCCCGCTAAAAGTCATGGGTATAATCCTCCAGTGTAAGTGTACCATCGCGTGAATGACCAACTTCATCAACCAAGACCTCTCAACTCGCAACAGAGGCAACTGAGCCTAGCTGATCCTCTCCCACTCTACCTAGTCCTCGCAAACTGCACCTCCCTCATACCCTTATTATTCCAAACCGGCCTATCCGAGTTCGCCGCACTCTCCTCCGAGTCCCTATACCCCTTATTCCTCGCCCCATGATGTCCATGGTGATGACCCATCGTTTTCCCATTCCTATACCTCAACGTCTGGAACACCCACCCCACAAAAGTGATCAACGAGAACCCAACCGCGACCCAAAGCAGGATGGTATACTTGGTTCCCGCCTTGGCGCTCAACCCAATATCCTCACCGTACTTGTTCGCCTTCGAGGCAGCGATCCGGGACCCGACAGTGGCGAGGATACCGGTGATGAGAACGAGAGTGAAAGCGATGCTCGAGAGAACGGCGTTGATGATGAGGGTGGGCCGTTCCTTGCTGTTGAGGAAGAAGATGGCGAGGAGGGAGGCGAGCATGGAGAGGCCGGTGAGAGCAACATCGATGATGAGGATGACGGCGAAGGCTTTGATGACACTGTTGAGCGTGTCGAAGGCGTTCTGGACTTCGTCGTTGAAGCCGATGTCTTCGAGGGTGAGCTTGAAGGGGCCGACGCGGAGTTCCTTGTCGAGGATGTCGGATACGTTGAAGCCTGTGTGTTTGTTAGTAGATGCATGGGCAAGACTTTTGGGCTCTGTCGAGACCGGGCCGCTTACCGTTGGGGAAGGTCTTGGTGCACTTAGCGACAGTCCTGCCTGCGCCTTTGACTGTTGGGCTGGGGCTGTATTTGCCCTCGCAAACTGTTCTGGCCTGGAGAGAGTAGAACTCGTGAATACCCAGCTTCTCCGCTAGCTGGTCCGCTATGTCGTTCTCGATATCGCCTAGGGCGTTCAACAGGTCGTCTTTTGCGTCTCCCACGGCGCCAGTAGCATCTTCGCAGTCCTTGCTGAGAAAACCCAGCTTTTCACATACTCCATCTGCTGCTGAGCCAGACTGGTCATCGTTAAGTTGTTTGTTGATAAGGTTCTGTCCAAGAGTTGACGTGTTGAACTAGAAAGTGTTAGATCGCTGGAAGAGACACATGCATAGGGGTTACCTTACTGTGACGATGTCGTAGCTCTCCATGAAGCCTTTGCTAGAACCGGCAACGAGAGCCAGTAATACTAGCACAAAGGCTACTATGGAGGCTATTATGGGTACAAACGCAGATGGATGTCGCATGATCACGGCCTATGGTGTTGGTTTTCTGCTGGTGGGAAGGGAGGTTTGCAAGGGAAACGTTGACTACGACAGATATAAGTGCTCAATAGTGAACGTAATTAGATGTTCCTTCTCAGTGGATGAACCACACCAAGGACGTTGACACTGCGGTTATGACCCAGAACTGTGTTGGACAAAGCTGGCTCAAGACGGAAGCGTGACGCATGTTGGGAGACTGTCGACATTATGTTCAATGCTAAAGGTGTTGTTAAAGGGAGCGGCAGCATCGTCATCCTTGTGAGTGATCATCTTTTTTGACGCCTAACCATTACACGAGGCCAACAATGCCATGATATGTCCCATGTTATGTATCGCTACAGACCACTTCCGACAAGGAAAGGTCAACCTTTCATCAGGATCGACCGCTGAGACAAAGGATGGACCCTACCAATCGACCCTTGGTGAAGCGCCAGGTGTACGTCATAGTCTGAATTGCCGGCGGTACAGGGGCCTGTAGTGTTGAGAAGCAATTGTTGGTGTGGCTGCCGTTTGCCACCAATGACACCCGGGCAAGCGAGCTTCAGGCATTTGGACCCTGACACGACTCAACACCACCAGATAACTCTTGTCAAAACGAGAATACAAACATTCGGTATTCAAGCATGGGGCGGCATGGCCGAAAAGATGTCTGGCTCGCAACCTGCCTCCATATGTTCCCTCAAAGGCCCCGTCCCGTTGCTCGTATTTTGCTGATTGACATAGCAGACAAAGAAAATCATATGCGAATATGATAAGGCTTATGTTTGTTCGTCGGCTGCTGTGTGCCAGTCAACTCGCAACCGTTTTGTACTTGTATGGTAGTCGTTTCTGCTAGAGGCGTAACAGCTGGTCGTGATCTGATTCCGTGTCAAAATCAAGGCGGTTGACCAAGGACTGTAGCTCAGCTATCAAGACGTCTCTGAATACCTTGTTCCTGTGCATGGCTGACAGCAAGACGTGATACTTGAGGGCGTATACGGCGTTTCTAGCGTCGAAATCGGCCTCAGGTTCGGAGACAGGCACCCTCTTTTGATACTCGTGTACACACGGATAGCCAAGTTTGTAGCGAGGGTTCCTACAAATAGCTAGATCGGCTATGGTGTCTGTCAGTTCCTTGATCCGTGGAGCTGCAGTATCGACCACATACCTTCATTATGGCCCCAATAAGCGCAAGCGTCAAACATACACAGCTCATCAGTGTCTGCCCTTGGCTTGATGTTTCCCGGCCAAAGGTCAGAGTGGATGAGACAAGGAGTAATGGACCTTCCATCAACTTCCAGAGGCCTTAAGTATCTGGGAATCACCTTCTCTAGGTATGCTGTCCGAAGGACAGATACCTCTTCGTTGCGGCCATTAACTCTCTCTTCTTGGTTGAACAGGCTCTTCATTTGCTGGGTCCAGAAGCTCTCCCACGATGCATTCCAGCTGTTGTCGACGGGGACATCGGCCAGATGTGTGGTCGTTGGGAAACCAAATTTCCCAGTCGGTGACCAACCCATGCTGTTCAGGTGCAGATCAGATACAGCAGCGGCCCATGAAAAAGGGCAAGGGAGCTTGTTATCCCGCATCTCGATAAACTCGGACAGGTAGAAGTGCGTGTTCGGTGAGTTGACATATGCCCCTTGTGCGATTGGACGAGGAACGCGTGTCGGGATGAAGGCAAAGAGAGCCATGTCGGCTTCGAAGCTTCCCTTCATTATTGCTCCCGCTGTCTTCCCGCAAGCTGCCTATGCATCGCTATGTCAGCGTCTGGAGAGGAAGCGGGTAGTGGACCAGACCACCTTCTGAAACAGGTATGCTTTCGTCCCATCTGGCAAGCGAATCGTGATCCTCGATGTTGTTGCCCAAGAGCTCTTGCCAACCATTTCTTTGACTGATACAACTTGGCTGTTGGGTGGAAGCGCTGATATCTTGTCAGTTGGTCCCAAGGTGGTGTCTGAGAGCTTTCCCAACGGCCCTTCTCTCGCGATGCTCACCTGCTATGACTGCCGGGTCAAGCGCTGCGGCCGTAACTTGCGCGCCATCCCTCATGCTGTTGGTGTTGTATGTCTTTTGCTATCGATTTCTCTCAGAGAGATGTGTCCAGATGAGGAAGGCTAGTCGGTTAAATCGCCTATGGCATTGTGTAGGCAAGGTTTGCTGTCAATAAGGAGTTTGAAGGGTGGGCTTGGTTTGTCGGCCTGGATAGACCTTGGGCCATCTTGTTGGTCCAGTTGTGCTTGGTGCATACGCAGTACTCTCGTGGACTTCCGATACCGTGCCACACATCACCAACAGCTTCCATTCACCCCACGTCCCCTCAATCAATAGTCGCCGACGCCTATCCGTTCGGTATCCCTTCAAGAAGCCGCACAGTAGCAACCGCTGGGCGGCTCGGGTCGAAGGCCCAGTTGGGGTTGGGGTCGCTTTCTTGTATACTTGTAGTCTACTGTGCAGGGCCGACAATCCCGACATCGAATGAGGGCGGCCGTGGTTCCAGAGAAGCTGAGAGATATATTTCAGGGCAGGAATGACGTGTTGCTGCCATTTCGTGTAGCTGCCGTTTCCCTCCCGGTGTCCTAAAGTTGTTATGTCATGGTAGTCCGTTGACTTCGCTCATTCCAAAAGTAAATGGGCGAGTTGTTGGAGGAATTCGATGTCAGGGAGGAAGGAGTTCATTGCATGTCAACATGTGGTTGTGTCCTACCCCGCAATGCCCCTGTTTGCCTCTACTTTGCAGATGTTGGTGTGAAAGTGTCAGGATGCATATATATACTAACAGTTGGTTCGAACGTCACTCACAGTCCCCAGCAACCATCTCCATCTTCCTGTTGGTGCCGAAAGTAAATATTCTTGGGAGTCACCTTGTTGGGCGAAACCAGATGGCCTAGACCGATTCCTCACAACTACCAGCTGTTTCTGCTTTGAGCAATGGCATTCGCCTCGGAATGTCTGGTTATACCCAAAGACCACTCGGCCGCCACTCCCTAGACTACCCATTGGAACATCAGAAGCCTCCAGCTAATCAACTTCATCTTTCTAACCGCCCGTACAGAGACGGGAACCTCTCGTGGTGCCGGTGCCGGCGAGGTCGGACAACCCAATTTACTTTCATCCAAGTCCGGCCTATGTACCAACCGCTTTTCCTATCCCGCTCCTGGGGCAAGAATATACCTCCGCTGCCCCGCTCAAGGTCGCAGTGTTCACAATGTCTCCCCGAGTCGACAATTGCAGGTTTTCTCGCCGGTCCATCTTGACCTGACCATTGCCTCTACACCGGCCGCCACGAAATCGTCTCAGATCTGGGAACGGATCGACGCCGCTAGCAAACGAAGATATTAACACCATCAAGCATAACAAAACCCCCGTTAGCGACCATCAATGAGTATCCGGAGATAGCCAGCATCAGAGTCCATAACCCGGTGGTAGACCCTGGCTCTCCCGAGAAGGACGAAGCCACCACAGCAGGGGCTCTTCCAGAACTATCCTCAACAGAACTATCACCCCCTTTTTCCGTGTTCACTACAGCCGAGAAAAAAATGGATCAGCTACACTGCTTCCTTCGGGGCCATGTTCTCGACGCTTAGCAGCTATATCTACTTCCCAGCTCTCGTGTCCATGGCCAACGACCTTGGAGTGTCTGTATCACTTATCAACCTCACGGTCACCTCTTATCTGATCGTTGCAGGTATCGCGCCTGCATTTATGGGAGATATTGCGGATCAAGGAGGAAGGAGGCCGGCGTACATTCTCATGTTCATTCTGGTTGCGGCGTCCAATGTCGGGCTAGCGTTGCAGAACTCTTATGCTGCGTTATTCGTGTTGAGGATGGTTCAAAGTGCTGGGGCTTCTGGTGAGTGATCACCGGGCATACAGTTGGTTAGTGGCGATGCTAACGAAATAGGATCGTACGGCGCTGCGTATGGAATCATTGCTAATATAACGACTGTTGCGGAGCGTGGCTCCTTCGTGGGCTCGCTGATATTGTTGTTCGTTCTCCATGATCCCGATGTTAACATGTCCGTCTGAGCGCTGATGAACGTGTTCTTTGTAGTACCAACGCCGCCCCTAGCTTCGGTCCGGTCATCGCCGGCGTGCTTGCCCAGAAGGTCGGCTGGCGATGGATCTTTTGGTTTCTGGTCATCATGACCGGAACCTATTTGATCATTGTTATCCTTCTGATGCCGGAGACTCAGAGGAAGGTAGTCGGAAATGGTAGCATCCCGCCAAGAGGCATCCACAAGAGTCTCTTTGAGACATTGTCCCGAAAGCGAAGATCCAGGAGGGCGAATAATGGAGGGCATGTGGAAACCCAAGCTGCGCAACCGACGGATACTAAGAAGGCGAGGAGATGTTACATCCCCAACCCCTTCACATGTATCCCGATGCTGTTCCTCAAGGGTAACCTCGTTGTGATTCTGATCGGATCGATCACATACGCGGTCATGACGTTGCAAATGTCATTGGCCGCTCCGTGCATCGATATATACGACCTAGATTACCTACAAGCTGGACTGATCTATCTTCCATCGGGCGTGGGCGGCGCACTCGCATCGTATACCACTGGTAAGCGTGAAGATCGCCCTTTTCGGGCTTCAACTGGGGTATCATGAGAGATCATTGGTTTCTGACATATGGCGCTAGGCAAATTTCTCGACAGGAACATCAAGAAGTACTCTGCCAAGGCCGGTAGGGACGGCCGGTATAAACAGGGCGAGGACATATCCGACTTTGCCATTGAGAAGGCACGCTTTGTTGGGATTTATACCCTCATCCTCGTCTCCTCGGTGGGATCTGCCGCTTATGGTGTCAGTCTAAATGAGCGAGCGGAGTTATCAAAGTGATGACAAGAAGGACCTGAAAGAGCGCAAGCTACTTGTCCTTTTGCGGTATCAGCACCTCGCAGTGCCACTCGTCCTTCAGTTCCTGACAGGCGCCGCAACATCGAGCATCTTCACGGTAAGGCTTTTTCCAGCGAGCGACAACACAATCGGTCAAGAATTGTACGTTGACGCTCGTGGGCAGCTCTGCGGAACACTCCTAACGGACCTGAACCCAAATGCTTCCGCTACCGTTCAGGCATCGTATAACTTGGTTCGATGTCTAGGAGCAGGTGCTGCAATTGCTGCACAACAACCGCTGGCAGATGCAGCTGGCTCCGGATGGTGTTTCGGTGTTTTTGCGATCATCATGCTGATGGCTTTGCCGCTTTCCATGCTCATTGAGAAGCGAGGGCTGGAGTGGAGAAGAACAAAGGTGTTAAAGGAGAGTCGGCAAGAAAGCATCTGAGAAGATGGAAGGGATGTTCTGATGTTTCCCTTCACATAATATCATCCCACTGCGGTCGTATCTGAGCCTGATGGGCCCCTTTTTGTGTAGCACTTCTAGCGCCCGAAAAAGGGTCGATCAGCGGTTAAAACGCGCTTACAAGGCTCCACAGCACCCCACAGGTATGTGCGCTAGATATCAGATGATCAGATAAGATCCCGTCATCGCCCTTGCCTCCCACGTCCGGCGGTCCGTCTTTCCCATCCCGTTTTCACAACTCGACTTTTCATCCGAGCATCGGTGACATTGCAGTCTTGTCACCTTGCATCTGCTTCAAGACAGAAACACCATTGATCTGGTTCTCCTCCCCAGCTCATGGACTACGCGCAAAAGGGCGCATGGGCGCGGGACGCTCTGCGCAACACCATATCCGCTGTATCTTCAACCTCATCGTCTATATTGGCAGTCAGAGATGTCCTGAACAGCAGGGAAGAGGGCGGCAACCCCCTTGACTTGCTCCCCCCAGATAAGCTCGAATACCTCTTGAAGCTTGTCCAGGCTATGTACGACGCACGCTTCATTGCCAGCTGCTACAACATTGCTGTTCTCTTCACCATCTTCGTTTTCGCCATTTTGCACTGGCGCGAATCCAGAAAGGGCCGACGAAGGTGGTTGGTCAGGATAAGGGGGACAAAATCAGACTCAGTCCACACAACGACGACGACGACGACAAGAACGACCCAAACGCCTTCTTCGYCAGCATCATCCAGCCGGTCCAGCCCCGGCACATCCACGCCCACCGGCGACTGGAAAGACGACCTAGTTGATCTCGAACGCTCACCACTCCTTAGAGGGCGCACATCCAGCCTCACCATCAACTCAATTCGCCTCGACCGCAAGCCGACCATCGCCAACACCGTCTCCTCCTGGCTCGCCCGTCAACCGCCACCCATCCCCATCATCAACCGCACCCTCCCCAGCAACGGCACCTCGCTCTTCATCGCGCTCTGGATCCTACTCAACGTCTTCTTCCAGATGCTTCTGATCCCGCTCCGCTGGGACTTCTTCTTTGTCTTCGGCGACAAAATGGGCTTCATGATCATCGTCAACCTCCCCCTCCTCTACCTCCTGAGCGCCAAGAACCAGCCTCTCCGGTTACTGACCGGCTACTCGTACGAAGCGCTCAACATCTTCCACCGCCGCGTCGGCGAGATGATGTGCTTCATGGCGCTGGTGCACTTCAGCAGCATGGTCACATGGCAGTTCGTCCTGGCCGAGGACTGGATGTTGGCGTCCAAGACCGCGTGGGCGTATTTCACACATCCGCTTATCCTCGGCGGTCTGGGCGCTTTCACGTCGTTTGAGCTGATCTACTTGACTTCCCTGGGAAGTTTCCGACAGCGCTGGTACGAGCTCTTCCTCGCCTCACACGTCTTGCTCCAGATGGCCGCGCTCGTGTTTCTCTGGTTCCACTTCGACACCACCCGGCCTTACGTCAGCTTGTCACTCGCCATCTTTATACTCGACCGGCTCGTCTGGCGATTGCGCTTTAGGCGGGCCACCGTCACCGCCGACCTGGAAGTGTTGGAAGACGGCCAGACCTTTCTGTTATCAGCAGACTGGGACATCATCCCCCGTGCTCAATCCAGCGGCGGCAATCAGCCCTGGTGGAAGAAGTTCAACTCAAACAAATCCATCCTCAACGGCTGGCACCCCACCGACCACGTCTTCCTCACCGTCCCCTCCTTAGGTGGCTCCCACGTGTTGCAAGCCCACCCGTTCACCATTGCGTCTGCCGCCCCCGTTATCTCCCATATCTCCCACTCTACCATCTCAGGCGAACAGCAACAGCAACAGCAACCCACCCACGCCTGGTTCAACCTCCTCATCCGCTCCTACTCCGGTTTCACGTCCGACCTCCTCCGCCACGCTCAAGCGGGCCATGCCCGCGTATCCGTTCAACTAGACGGGCCCTACGGCTCTTCGCACGCGTTGGACATGCTTCGGGCGTCGGGGAGTGCCGTTTTGGTGGCGGGAGGCAGTGGAATTGCGGTTACGTTTCCTTTGGTGTGGGCTTTGCTTCAACAACCACAGGAGGTACTACTATCGGACGAGGATGAAGGCGAGGATGTAAATTTGGATGAGGAAGAGGAGGAGGATAAGGTGGTGAGAAGGGGATCGTCGTTAACCAGGCAAAAGCAGAGAGTCCACATGCTCTGGGTGACGCATTCGAGGTCGCACAGGAATTGGATACCGCAGGAGCAGTTTGATGAGTTGGTCGCGCTGGGATTGGACTTGGTGATTCCGGAGCCAACGGAGGAGGCGGGGAGGCCGGATGTGGTGGGGATTGTGAAGGGGTGGATCTTGGATGCGGCGAGCGATGGGCTGGAGTCCGCGGTGGTGGTGTCAGGTCCGGATGGATTGAACAGGACGGTGAGAAATACTTGTGCTGATGTGATTGGTGAGGGACTGGATGTGAGGATAGCGGTTGAGAAGTTTGGGTGGTGAAAAAAAGTGGTTTGGATATAGAGGCATCCTCATGATCACGAGGCGTTGGGGTTCTGTTTCATGGTTCGTCGGGAAAAGAATGAGATCGGCGTTTTGTGTGCACTCAAAAGTCACATTATCGTTTTATGTGAGAGGAAGTGAACATCTGAAAGGAAAACCGATTAAAGAAAATTTCCAACCCATTCATTCCCTTGATACCATTCATAACCGATCCCATAAACACATAACTTCCAA
>RAOB01000106.1:0-68491 GCA_009804825.1 Neurospora sp. FGSC 26638
GCCGCCCCTGCCGCCAACCCCAAGATCGCCGCCATTGTTGACCAGATCAGCACCCTGACTCTTCTCGAGACCTCGGAGCCGGGCCGRGTCGGGGCGCAATAACCCGAAACTTTCGAACTATGCTCCGGGTTGTGTCCCGGTTCCCGGCTCCGGTCGTCTCGTGCTTTAAGTCGGGCGTACCTTGAGGCTGGAAACAAGCTCCGAGGTCTCGAGAAGAGTCAGGGTGCTGATCTGGTCAACAATGGCGGCGATCTTGGGGTTGGCGGCAGGGGCGGCGGTGGACTCGAAGCGCTTCTGGACGAGGAGGGAGCTCGAGGCCCGGGTGGATGCGCGGAGCTGGCGGGCGGCGCATTGCGCGGCGAAGCGAACCGAGAGAGACATTGTTGGCTGGTGGGTGTGTGTTGGTGGTGGGTTTGTCGAAGGAGAGGGGAGTCGGACTCGGACCGGAGGAGGAGAGAGAGGGCGCGCGGGGCGGTCGGATTGGGTTCTCTTTTGGTGAGGAGGCTTGCCGTCGACGTCGACTTCGAGGATCGTACCGAACCGTACAACTAAACGGAGATATTTTTTTGGGGACGTTGTCGCTCGCTCCCGGGTTGCTGCGAAATCTGGGACCCACCTCTGGCAGTTGGCAGCTTGGTGGTTTTGGTGTGCGAGTTGAGTTTGTGACGGCTGGCTGATCCGAGCTGCAGCTGGAGAGGAAAAACCCAAGCTGCCTGCCCCGCGCGAGTCTGGGGATTAGGTACCTCTGTACCTTGAAGCCCACTGAAGACGCGCTAAAAAGATGGGCCCCTGTCATCCCAAACGCGCCCCTGCCGCTGTTCGTCCCACCTGCACTTTGAAGAAAGCGGCTCCCTTGCCTGCCGCAGCCGACTTACATGCGGCTAGCACAGTAGCACTAGCATGCACCCCACTATCGCTCAATGCGATAAGGAATTTCATGTGGGAAAAAGTTCCAAACGGGACGAAGCGAAGTTCAATGGGCAAAAAAAGTTGAAGAAAAAAAAGACACTAACAAAACATCAACGTCTTCAACAACAACGACGACGACGACACTCACGACAAACCCGTTCGTCGCTTTTCCCTGGCCAACATGGCCGTGATCGATGTGAGCCAGCAGAGGGCGTCGCTCCTTAGCGATGCGACCACCTTGGACCTCTTGCCGCCAGAGTTGCTGCTCATGATCCAGGATCACCAATCGACCAAATTCCTTGACGCCATCGCCAGCGCCGCCCTTGTCTCGACAGCCACCGACCGCATCTTTACCCATTTCGAGTCCGTTTTCGCCGACATTTGCGCCCGATGGATCCTGTCTTCTCCGAAACTCGATACTCGAGTCCTTGCCGCTTTCGCAAGGATATTGCCCTTCGCCCCGTCGCTGTCCGTCTTTCTCGTGTCGCATCTTCGAGGAGGAGTTTCTGGTAATGACAACAACAACAACAACAACAACAACAACAACAACAACAACAACAACAACAACAACAACAACAACGATAACTCTTCAGAACCCAAACCTCTCGATTTCCTTGACCTAGCCTCTATCCGCCCAGATGACCTTCCAATTGTCCTCCTTGCCCTCTGGAGGCTCAACAACTTTGACAAGCGCACCTACGCCGGCCTGTCAAAGCCATCCCAAATACAGACCCTGTTCGCACACGAGAATCCCACCGTCCGATACCTTGCCGTCCGAATTTTCTGCCAGCTTCATAATGCCGCCGATGTCAAGCTTGAAGCTCTCCTCGAAAAGCACATACCAAAAAATACCAGCCTTGTCGCAGAGCTCGACGGCCGCGAAGCCGACTATGCCTTCCTCAGCCTACACGAGGATTCTAGACGTGAAGAGATCCAGAGCTTTCGCAGTAAATCCCAGACCAGTGCTGCCGAGTCAAACATCACAACCATCCCAGAACAGAACCTCACTCCTCTAGTTGTCAAATATGGAAAGACAGTCCTCCCGCGTCCCCTCGGCCCTGTGACTGCTCCCACCACCCTCGCCCTTACCCCGACGACCGTTGACAACCTCGAGATCCTTACTGGATGCCTGCAACGACCGGGCCCTATCCTCCTCCATGGCCTTTCTGGTTCCGGCAAGACCTCCCTGGTCCACGAGATTGCGCGCGAGTTGGGCAAGCAGAAGCAACTAGTGACCCTACACCTGAACGAGCAAACCGATGCGAAAATGCTGCTTGGACTCTATACCACCGACTCGAAGCCCGGTTCCTTCTCGTGGCGCCCAGGTGTGTTGACCACTGCGGTCAAGGAGGGAAGATGGGTCTTGATTGAGGATCTCGATCGCGCGCCAACAGAAGTCATGAGCACATTGCTGCCCCTAATTGAGCGAGGAGAGCTTCTAATTCCTGGGCGAGGTGAGAGCATACAGGCCACCGAAGGCTTCCGCATATTTGCTACTGTCCGGACACTGCTCGGCATGAATGACAAGGAGAACCTACCCAGCTTGATCGGTCTGCGCCTCTGGCAGCTTACGCACGTCAACGCCCTTCCTCAACAAGACTTGAAGGACGTTATCAACAGCAGGTACCCCTTGCTTCACAAATACGTCCCAGGAGTGTTGGCGGTCTTCGATGCGTTGCTGGCGGCCACCAGCGGTTCGACCCGGCTATCGCTCGGTCGCATGGTCTTCGAGCGGCCACTCGGCACAAGAGATCTCCTCAAGTGGTGCGGGCGCCTAGATGAGATCCTCCGTGCTTCCGGCTGCAAGACTGGCGAGGAGCCTATTACCGACACTACCAGGGACCGCATATTCCTCGAGGCGGCCGATGTTTTCGTTGGTGGAGTGAAGGAGATTCAAGCGCGTAATATTCTAATTGGTGTCATTGCGAAGGAGATGCATCTTTCTCCCGAGAGGGTTGAGCACTACTTGACGAGCTACATTCCCGACTTGGAGGATAACGAGTCAAGACTTACCATCGGCCGCGTCTCGTTTGCGAAGGGGAGGAAAACCAGCCGTGGGGCCAAGAACAAGAGGCCTTTTGCCACCACCACTCACGCTAAGCGGTTGTTGGAGCAGATTGCGGTTGCTGTAAGGCACAAGGAGCCGCTCCTCTTGGTCGGTGAGACGGGTATCGGTAAGACTACCGTGGTTCAGCAGTTGGCGGAATCACTCGGTCACCAACTAGTTGCCGTCAACTTGTCCCAGCAAAGTGAAGCTGGTGACCTTTTGGGTGGCTTCAAGCCTGTCAGCGCACAAACCCTCGCCATGCCTATCAAGGAGGAGTTTGAGGACCTGTTCGAGAGGACTGGTGTCTCTGCTGAGAAGAACAAGGCTTATCTGGACGGCATCAACAAGAAGTTCGCCAAGGGCAGGTGGAGAGAAGTCTCGAAAGAGTGGCGCAAGGCTCCCAAGATGTTCGAGCAAATCCTCGCCAAGTTCGAGAGCATGCAAGCAGCCAAGGCCGTAGAGGCAGAGGTTGCGGAAGAGAACCAGGAGCAGGGCCCAGCCAAGCGTCGGAAGACCGAGTCCAGCAAGCTTCAGCGCCTGCGGGATCTCCAGGCTCGCTGGGACTTGTTTTCGCAGAGTCTCGATCAGTTCGATAGACAGGTCGCGGCTGGTCCTGGCGGCTTTGCCTTTGCCTTTGTCGAGGGCAAGATTGTCAAGGCGGCGAGAAACGGTGACTGGGTCCTGCTTGATGAGATCAACTTGGCCTCTCCTGATACTCTGGAAAGCATTGCTGGCTTGTTCCAGACTAATCCCTCTCTTCTGCTCTCGGAAACGGGAGAGATTGAGAGAATCCAGGCGCATCCTAACTTCCGAGTGTTTGGTGCCATGAACCCTGCCACAGATGTGGGCAAGAGAGATCTTCCCATGGGTTTGAGATCTGTGAGTTCGTCCTCTTCCTTTTAGTTCAATGACAGCAGCTAACCAGAAATAGCGTTTCACTGAGATTTATGTCCAAAGTCCTGATCGCGACAAGAAGGACCTCCTCACCATCATCAAAACGTACCTTAAGGGAAATAACAGCAGCATTGATCGTTTGTCCGACGACATTGCTGACCTCTACCTTGAGATCAAGAAGCGAGCTGAAGCAAAACTGCTGGTCGACCAGGCCAACGAAGTGCCGCATTTCAGTTTGCGCACTTTAACCCGCGTTTTGACTTACACCAACGATGTGGCTCCTTTCTACGGCCTCGAAAGAGCTGTTTATGAAGGTTTCTGCATGGGCTTTACAACCTTGCTAAGCGAAGAATCAGAGAGGACGGTTATGCCGCTTATCCAGCAACATCTGCTGAAGAAGGCTTCCATCTTGACTAATCCTCCCAAGAGGCCTGTGGATGGTAGAAACTACGTCAACTTCAAAAACACCAACAAAGATCACCAGTACTGGTTGCTCCAGGGCAATGAAACGCCAATCGAGCGCCCAGACTATGTCATCACTCCTTATGTCGAAAGAAACCTCTTGAACTTGGTTAGAGCTACGTCTACTCGCAGGTACCCCATTCTCATCCAGGGTCCTACCTCTGCGGGTAAAACCAGTATGATCGAGTATCTCGCCAACTATACCGGCAACAAGTTTGTGAGAATCAACAACCACGAGCATACCGACTTGCAAGAGTACCTTGGTACCTACGTCTCGGACTCCAACGGAAAGCTCAAGTTCCAGGAAGGTATTTTGGTTCAGGCCATGAGGGAAGGATCGTGGATTGTTCTCGACGAACTGAACTTGGCACCCACCGATGTCTTGGAGGCTCTCAACCGTCTGCTCGATGACAACCGTGAGCTTCTCATTCCCGAAACCCAAGAGATCGTCAGGCCAGCGGAGAACTTCTGCCTCTTCGCTACCCAGAACCCTCCTGGCCTCTACGGTGGTAGAAAGGTTCTTTCTCGTGCCTTCCGCAACCGTTTCCTCGAGCTTCACTACGACGATATCCCCGAAAGCGAGTTGGAGACCATCCTTCAGAAGCGCAGCCGCAACACTGCTCCCTCTGACTGCCGCCGCATCGTCCAAGTCTACAAGCAACTCACCCGTCTCCGCCAGGAGAGCCGTGTCTTTGAGCAAAAGAACTCTTTCGCCACGCTCAGAGATCTCTTCCGATGGGCGCTCAGAGCGGCTGAAACCCGCCAAGATATTGCCGACCACGGCTTCATGCTCCTCGCCGAGCGTGTCCGTAAGCCTGAGGAGCGGGAGGAGGTCAAGAAGGTCATCGAGGAGGTGTTCAAGGTCAAGATCGACCCCGATCAGCTCTATGACCGTGACACTGCGCCCGAGTTCCGCGGTACTGGTGGTAACAAGAATAACAGCCAGGGTGTGATTTGGACGAGAGCCATGCGTCGTCTGTACGTCCTGGTTAAGCGCGCCATTGTCAACAACGAGCCTGTTCTGTTGGTTGGTGAGACTGGTTGCGGTAAGACAACTGTCGTCCAGCTGCTTGCCGAGTTTGACAAGAAGGAGCTGCATATTGTCAACGCTCATCAGAACACTGAGACCGGTGATCTGATTGGTTCTCAGAGACCTGTGAGAAATAGGGGCGCTATCCTTGATGGCTTGCTGAGGAGCTTGGAGCAAGCTGCTGCTATCCTTGGTCAGGAGACGGGAGATATCGACCAGATGCAGGCATGGTATCAGTCTCTTGCTGCCGACGACCTGGCTAAGCTGCCTGAGGAGTTGAAGGCCAAGATTCAGTCTGATGCTGCCAGAAGCAAGGCGCTCTTTGAGTGGAGCGACGGCAGTTTGGTCCATGCCATGAGGGAGGGTACCTACTTCCTTCTTGACGAAATCTCTCTGGCTGATGACTCGGTCCTGGAAAGATTGAATTCCGTTCTTGAGCCAGCTCGCACTCTTCTGCTGGCGGAGAAGGGCGTCACCGACTCCTTCGTCGTGGGTGCTCAAGGCTTCCAGTTCTTCGCTACCATGAACCCCGGTGGTGACTTTGGCAAGAGGGAACTGTCGCCTGCTCTGCGTAACCGTTTCACCGAGATCTGGGTTCCTGCTTTCACCGATGAGGAGGATGTCCATGACATTGTCGTCTCCAAGTTGGATGCTAAGTACAAGAAGAACCTGAAGGGTGTTAAGACGCCGATTTCTCGCATCATTGTCAACTTCTCGTCCTGGTTCGGCAAGACTTTCAGGTCGTCGTCTACAACTGCCCTCTCAGTTCGTGACATCTTGGCTTGGGTCCAGTTCATGAACATCTGCAACTTCCCCTCTGTCGAGGTTGCTCTCCTTCACGGTGCCGCCATGGTCTTCATTGATACCATCGGTGCCAACCCCTCCGCGTTGATCGCCGTCGATCCCAGGACGATGGACATGCAGAGACAGGAGTGCCTCGAGAAGCTCAGTGAACTGTGTTGTTCTGATCTTGCTCATCACTACTTCCAGGAGCCGCAGCTCAAGATGGACGAGCTAGCCCTTACCATCGGTGACTTCAGCATCGAAAGGCTGCCTAGCGCGGACCCCAACTCTGGCCGGGAGTTTGGTGTTCCTACTACCAAGATGAACGCCATGCGCGTCATCAGGGCCCTTCAAGGCACCAAGCCCATTCTTCTTGAGGGTAACCCCGGTGTGGGCAAGACTACGCTTGTCACTGCTTTGGCTCGTGCTTGCGGAAGACCCTTGACCAGAATCAACTTGTCTGACCAGACCGATCTGATGGATCTGTTCGGTACCGATGTCCCCGTCGAGGGTGCTGAAGCCGGTAACTTCTGCTGGAAGAACGCTCCCTTCCTGGAGGCCATGCAGAACGGTTCGTGGGTCTTGCTCGATGAGATGAACTTGGCTTCGCAGACCGTTCTCGAGGGTCTCAACGCCTGTCTTGATCATCGTGGTGAGGTCTACATCTCCGAACTTGACCAGGTCTTCAAGCGCCATCCCGACTTCAAGCTCTTTGCCGCTCAGAACCCTCACTCTCAGGGTGGTGGCCGTAAGGGTCTTCCCAGCTCGTTTGTCAACCGTTTCATCGTGGTGTACTCCGATGTCTTCACCAAGCAGGATTTGCTCTACATCACGGCCAAGAAGTTCGACAAGATCGGTGGTGAGACACAGACGAAGCTCATCGAGTTCATGTCCAGGCTAGACGACGCGGTCGTCACTACCCGTCTGTTCGGTGCTCAGGGCTCGCCTTGGGAGTTCAACCTGCGTGATACTCTCCGGTGGGGTGATCTCCTCACATCTGACAATGCTCTCCTCAGCAGCAGGAAGCCGGATGATTTCCTCGATGTGATTATCCGCCAACGTTTCAGAACCGAGCGGGATCGCGTGGAGGTCGACAAGCTGTTCACTGAGATCTTCCAGCGTGTGCCTGAGCCCCACAGCCTCTACCACGACATCAACTCTTATGTCTCTCAGGTTGGCCTTGCTACTCTTCAGCGCAACCAGCTGTCGCAGCCGACGCCATTCCCGTCGATTGACCCTATCCACAGGCTCAAGGAGATCGAGAGCATCCTGATCGCCGTCGAGCAGGACCTTCCTTGTATACTCGTTGGTCCTTCCGGCAGCGGCAAGTCAGCGCTGCTTAACCAGGTCGCTGCTATGGCTGGCAGGTCTCTCGTCATCTTCCCGCTCAACGCTGACGTCGATACCATGGATCTTATCGGTGGTTTCGAGCAGGCTGATCCTCACAGAGAGGTCCAGGCCAACCTTGCTAAGATGAAGCAAGCCCTCCAAGACCAGATCCTCCAGGCTCTTCCTGAGCCGGTACCTGTTGCTGCTGTTGACCTCATGGGTGCGCTCATGGCCCTTTCCGGCGAACACCAGTACCCTGATATTCTCCGTATGATTGAGACCCTCCTCCCTGAGGCCGGAGAACTTGCCCCTCTCCTTTCCGAGACCGCCGAGTTGCTCCGCAAGCCTTTGACTCTCGAGAACCCCCGCTTCGAGTGGCTCGACGGTGTCATTGTCCGGGCTGTTGAGACTGGCGCTTGGTTGGTCCTCGATAACGCCAACCTGTGCAGTGCTTCCGTGCTTGATAGACTCAACTCCCTTCTCGAGCGTCCCAATGGCTCGCTGAGCATTAACGAGCACAGTGGTCCTGGTGGCGAGCCGCGCAACTTGACCCCCCATCCCGACTTCAGAATCTTCCTCACTGTTGATCCCCGCTACGGCGAGCTTTCGCGTGCCATGAGGAACCGTTCCGTCGAGATCTACCTTGAGGGTGCGCCATGGGAGGCCAAGAAGGCTGAACATCAGACTATTGCTCCTGTTGATGGCAGTCTGCAGCGCTTCCACACCGCCACAAGAATCCTAAACGGCGCGGAGAATGCGGATGTCCTTGCTCGTCTGGCATTCGATGTCCTCTCTCTTGGTGATACCAGACTCCTCGAGGCTTTCATGCAGGCTTCAACCAACGGCTTGATCAAGTCTCCTGCTGCCAGTCAGCGTCTTGCCCAGCTTCTGTCCTATATCAGCGCTGAAGATGCCGGTGCGCTCAGACAAGCCGTCGCCTCTCTGTACGGCGCCGCCCCCAACAAGATGCTCATGCCTCTCCACCCTCTGCTCAACTCTCCCATGATCCCTCTCCTCGAGCAGGATCGCGAGGGTCTGGCCGCCTGGATCTCCGGCTGCTACGAGCTCTACCTCGACATCCAATCCGATCAGTCCGCCATGGAGGCTCAGCTCAGCAAAGTCAACGTCAGCAAACCGTCCCAGCTCAACCGTCTCCAGCGGTCCTGGATCGCCGACAAGGTCGCCTCGCTCTCTCGCGACTCCACCGTCAACGCCGCCCGCTTCCTGGCCTCTCTGCTCAAGCTGTTCAAGGCCTACATGAGCGAGACCATCAACGAGTCCAGAGCCTGGAAGGAGCGTCGCGCCATCTTGAGGCGTCTGATGCTCTTCTGGAAGCGCACCTTCGAGGCGCTCATCGTGCCTAACGCCAAGTTCGAGGAGGCCCGTTTCCAGGCGCACTTGACGCAGGGCTCCAACCTCCTTAGGAAGGCCCTCTCCGTCCTCCAGGAGGCTGAAGATCGCAAGATGCTCGCTATCATCTTGGAGTATCTCGAGCGTGACTTCGTCGTTGGCTTCAAGCTTTCCACCGGTCTCAGTATGGAGGCGCTGTGGAACCAGCTGCGTCCTGAGCCGGTCGCTGATCAGGAGTGCTTGAAGCAGGTCATTGAGATGGAGAGACTTGCCGATCGGTTCGACTCGCTGCGCTGGAAGGCTGATGCTAGTATCCCTACTCTCAGGAGCGTTCAAGAAGCTATGGCTAGGGCTTATACCGTTGTTCGCAGCGGAAGGGGTGATGCCTCTGCGCTTGTTAAGGAGCTCGAGTCGGAGATTTCCACCCTCGAGGCCAGAATTGGTCAGCATCCTTGGACTCATGAGCCGTTCTTTGCTTCCACGTTCGAGGCGCTCAGACAGGCTCTTGTTCTTCACCAAGTTGCCGAGGACGGCGAGGTCGTCTTGCCCGCTCTGTCCGACATCGACGTGCTTTCCAACCTTCCCACTGTTGCTCTGATGCGCCTCCGCGCTTCGAGGTCTTCGCCGCTGCAACTTGTCGATTGCTTACTTGCTCAAGATAGCGAGGTGCGTCCTTGGACCGGTACCTTGTCCAGGTCCCTGTTGCTCAAGTACGATGCCACTTCTTCCGCGAGCATGCATGAGTTGCACTCTTTGGAGACCGAGTTGCCTATCATGGGCAAGATCCTGGCCAAGTCATCGGATGCTCTGGCTACGGATTCGCTGAAGAAGACGGAGCGGTTGTTGCTGAAGCTAATGGAGGAGGTGATGGCTGCTCATGGCGATGCTTGCAAGGGTGTCGTCGTGCCTTTCTTCCAGGGTCTTCTGAATGAGATGGGCGATATGCAGGCGGTTGAGCTCGCTTCTCTCCTTGAGCAGGGAACCAACTTTGCGGTTGATACCACCCAGTGGCCTCAGCATCTTGTTGTCATCTTCGAGAAGCACTTCTACAAGGCTTTGAGGGCCCTGGCCGCCGCTGAGAAGGGTCTCCAGCCTCGCTCTGCATACACCTCCGTCGCCTGGGTCCAGTTCTCTCTTGCTTCAATCAAGCTCTTTGTTCCCGACAAGATCTTCGATCCTCACCACCGCGCCGAGATCGAGCAGGAGGAGCACCGCGAGATCTACGAGAGCCTCCAGCAGCAGATCGCCGCTCTCGAGGCCTTTGAGCTCGCCTTCACTGGTCAGCGCGCCGGTCTCCGTTGCAAGCTCCTCATGGAGGAAGTTGCTGGTCTTGGCGAGCCGCCGGCTGTTCAGTCTATCTACCGCCCTGGCGACTCTGAGCTTCGCGGCTTGCAAGGAGAGTTCAACAATGTCCTGAATGCCCTTGTGCAGAATGACGTGGCTGCTTCGCACCTGCGCTCCATCTCGACTGAGGCCGAGGGTGCTTCCGAGGAGCTTTCCCTCGTTGAGAGGAATCTCGTTGCTCTTGTTGGACGCTTCATCGGTCGCTTCAATGCATATCAGGACTTGACGATGCCGCTGGTCAGCTTTTTGCGCTGCCTGCAGCTTGGTCTTTCGCTCGGTCAGGGCGCCGTTCCCGCAAAGAGCTCCGATGAAATCGATTTCAAGAGCATGGTCAAGGTCACACCCTTCCTCAGCGGCACTGTCTGGGAGGCCGAGGCCAAGAGCTTGCCTCTCCGCTCGCTTGAGTTCCTCTCGTTCGTCCAGGCTATCATTGCCGTTGAGGGTATCGACAGCTTGCCGGAGAACCTCAGACAGGCTGTCCACGAGTCCTTCTTTTCTTTCCATGAGGAGTGGAGCAAGAAGCTGGATGCTGATCGCAAGGCCGAAGAGCAGAAGAACAGCTTGTTCCGGTTCAAGGGCAGTCTTGAAGATGAAGAGGCGTTTGACCAGGAAGAGTTCGACCAGATGTTCCCTGACTACGTAGACAATGAGGAGGAACAGGATGCCGATGCGCCCAAGAAGAAGAAGCAAATTCCTCGTGGCAACCGCGACCTGTCCATCTTGCTGGCCGAGGCTCACGAGAAGATCTTCCTTTCGCCGCAGGAGCCCCAGCAGAGCATTCGCATCTTGCTCACCCAAGTTGCTCGCAGGATTGCCCGTGCGGAGCGCAACGCCGCCGCTGGCGAACCCGAGATGGATGCATTGCTTCTGCCCGCCACCATCCTCGCCTTCGAAGACCAGATTAAGGCCTTCAGCGCCAACGTTGACTCCAACAACTACAACTTCTACACCGACTCCATCCTCGTTGAGGTCCGCAAGGCCCTCACCCTCGTCACCGCCCTCAAGAAGCGCTTCCAGGAGCTCCAGACCATCGACGAAATCGGCCACCATCAAACCCTCGCCGACGTCGTCATCGCTTGCGACAAGGTGCTCGACATGTCCATCGACGATCCTCTCGCCGCCATAATCTCCCCCATGGAGAAACTCTACGCGCACGTGTACGAGTGGCACGAAGGCGGCTGGGCTACCAAGGCGCACAAGGCCACCGTCCTGTACGAGAAGCTGCGCGATACCATCTGCGACTGGCGCCGCCTCGAGCTGTCCAGCTGGTCGAGACTACTCGACGCCGAAGCCAAGAAGTGCCACGACGACGCCAAGTCCTGGTGGTTCATCGCCTATGGCGCCGTCATCCTCCAGCCGTGCTCGTGGCTGCAGGAGGGCAAGGATCTGTATGTGTATGCCGTCGAGCTCTTGGGTGCTTTGGAATCCTACTTCAACACTGCCAGTCTGGGACAGTTCACTTCTCGCTTGAACCTGTTGAGACAACTCAGGAACCAGTTGGAGCTGTTGATGATCGATGAGCCTCAGCTGAGTGTCATCCGCGATGCTGTCCAGAACTTCATCACCTACCACGCCAGGTACGAGCGCAAGGTCAAGGAGTCCATCGCCGCCGGCAGGACTCCCTTGGACAGGAAGATGAAGGACGTGTTGCTGCTGTCGAAGTGGAGGGATAAGAACATTGAGGCGCTCCGGGCTAGTGCGCGCAAGTCTCATCAGAAGCTGTTCAAGCTGGTGAGGAAGTTCCGCGGTGTGCTTTCCCAGCCTGTAAGCGGTATCACTGAACAAGGTCTTCCTGAGGAAGAGCACAAGGGCCTCGTGGCAGCCGTCGGCAAGGACGCTGTCCAGGCTGATCAGGAGGCTATTGCGCTTGTCTCGCAGCTCATTCCTGCTCTGGAGAGCCAGCAGCAGTGGACAAGAATCACCAACCTGCCCGGCGTCCTCAAGATGATGGGCAAGTTTGGCTCGCTGCCTGCTTCGGCCGTTGAGATTCCCGGCAACTTGGATGAGTACATCACTTCGTTGGTCACTGAGATGGCCGAGCTTCGCAAGGAGACCCCCCCTCACCTGACTGACGAAAACAAGGAGGCCGTGGCGCACTTGAAGACAAGAAAGACCAAGCTCTACACCGACACCCTCAAGACTCTTCGCGAAATGGGCTTCAGTCGCAACCTGGGCACCACCATCCTCGACCGCCAAAAGTCTGCTCACGCCGTGCTCGTGCACTCGGGTCTTGTTCCCCACCTGAGCGAGTCGCAGCTTAACGCCATCGAGTACTTCTACCACAAGATGCTTGACTTGGCGCCCAAGTTCCGTCAGGCCACCTTCGAACACAATGACGATCTCAACCGCGAGATTGTCCATCGCTCTATTGGCTTCCTCGAGGGTATTCTGTACGTCATGTTCAAGCAGCGCATGTACCTTTCGCGCACGGCTGAGGCCGAACGTGCTCTCGCCCAGGCCATCACTTTCGCCAAGGAGGTATCCGGCCGTGACGGCGAGGTGGCCATTCAGTCTCAGAGGAGCTTGACGAACCACGGTCGTGTTCTGCGCTGGCTTGTCCAGATCCTCAAGTTCGCCGTCTACATGGTTGACGTCCACGGCAAGCTTGGTGAGACCAGCAATGATCATGTCCGCAGCAAGTTACAGCAGTGGCTCGACACGTTTGCTACTCTAGCCACCAAGCAGGAGAGCCTGCCCCGCCTGCCTACCGGTTTCAGTTCCTCCGCTCTCGAACAGCTTCACGCCGATGCCGAGAAGGAGCTCGACGGTCTTCGCGACAGCCTCAGCAGCCTCTTGCTCGAAAGACCCGACATGGCCTTCGTCATCCGCCAAGTCCAACTCTGGACCAGCGCCCAAACCGTCGCCGTCGCCAACGAGCTCCAAGAGACCTCCGTCGATGAGTTCGCCAAGTCCGCCCTCGACCTCTCCAGCCGCATTCTCGTCGCCCTCCAAAAGTTCCCCGAAGCCGTCAAGAACCTGCCCCAAAGCCAAGAAGACGCCGGCTGGTTCCTCGCCCACAGCGAAGGGCTCGAGAAGGCCATCAACACCCTGTCCATGCCGCGCATCACCTCCGAAGTCGACGGCATCCTCCGCCTGCTCAAGGCCTCCGACCTGTCCCAACCTTCCATCAGGGACGCCGAGACCGCGCTCCTACGCGCCGTGCTCCCCATGCTCGAGCAGTACGCCGCCACGTGCCAGCATAACCTGGCGCAGTACGCCGACCTGCACCGGTCCACCTGCCGTCTGGGCTACACCCTCAGCAACAGCTTCATCGTCATCGCCAAGCAAGGCTTCTGCTCGCCGCAGGAGGAGAGCAAGGAGAAGTCCGGCGAGTCCGGCGACGTGCAGAGCGGTACCGGTCTGGGCGACGGCGAAGGTGCCGAGGATATTAGCAAGGACATCAAGGACGACGAGGACTTGTCCGAGCTCGCGCAGGACCAGAATAACAAGAATCAGGGCGATATCGAGGATAACCCGGATGCGGTGGACATGGGCGAGGATGATTTGGAGGGAGACATGGGGAGCGTGAAGGCCGAGGAGGAAGATGAGGAGAATAAGAATGATAAGGATGGTAGCGATGATGAGGGCGATGACGAGATGGAGGAGGAAGCGGGTGGTGTCGATGATCTCGATCCCACTGCTGTCGATGAGAAGATGTGGGATGGTAAGGATGAGGAGGATGCGGAGAAGGATCAGCAGGGTGAGAATAACTCGGGGAAGCAGGATGAGGATGAGCAGGCTGCTGCGGAGCCAGGGAAGGAGAAGAAGGAGCAGCAGCAGCAGGAGAACGAGGATGCCGAGGGTGAGGAGGAGAAGAAGGAGAAGAAGGAGGGTGAAGACGAAGAGGAGGAGGAAGGTGAGCCGGGACAGGAGCAGGAGGGCGATGCTCAGCCGCAGGAGGAACTGAATCATCAGGACCAGAACGTGCAGGAGCAGGATACCCTGGCGTTGCCGGATGATATGCAGATTGATATTAGTGATGGAGAGGAAGAGGAGGAAGATAACTTGGATGATTTGGAGGATGGTGAGAAGCCGCAGGATGGAGAGATGGAAGAGGAGCAGGCGCCGAATGGTGTTGAGGAGGAGCAGCAGCTTGAGGAGCAGAAGGATGCAGAGAAGCCCGAGGAGGCCGAGGCGGAAGAGACGGATGACTTGAATCCTATGGATGAGGATAACATGGATGTGGACATGGACAAGGAGGAGGAGCAGGATGAAGATGCCCCGCAGGATCTGGACAAGGAGGAAGAGGACAAGGAGAAGGAACAGCCCGGTCTGAACGACGACCAGGCTCAGGCGGATGACGACAWCGCTGCTCCCAGCGATGTCAAGACTGGTGGTGGTCTTGCTCAAGATGACCAAAACGACATGCAGGACGATACCGCGGACAACAAGGCCGCCCAGCGCGAGCAAGGTGCTGTCAACAACCAGTCCTCTGACCAAGACAACGCACCTGGTTCCAAGGGTGAACAGTCGAGAACTGAACAGCAGGAGGGCCCCAACGAAGATCAAGAAAACGAGGCCAGCAGTCAGCCATTCAAGAAGCTCGGTGATGCTCTCGACAGGTGGTACAGAAACCAGCGCGACATTCGCAACGCTCCCGACAACAAGGAAGAGCAGCAGAAGCCGGACGTCGACATGGCCAAGGTTGAATTCCAGCACTTGCAGGATGAAGACGCTGAGCCCGACACCCAGGCTCTGGGCACCGCCAACGACGAGGAGGTCCGTCCCATGGACGACGCCATGGCCATCGACACCGAGATGGAAGATGCCAACAACCACGTCTTACCCGAGGATGAGCCAGCCGCCGAGGACAACAACGACAAGCAGGAGGACGTGGACATGGAAGATGCCGAGGCCCCTGACTCGGCCGACGCTCCCAAGGAGGACCGCAAAGACGGTCGTTCCGGCGTCGCCACGCACCAAGGCGCCTTCGAGGACTCCGACTCCGAAGACGAAGACGCCCGCAAGGCCAGCGCGAAGGAAGGCGACAATCTGGACGAGGAGATCAACGAAGAATCCACCCAGCTCTCAGCCATCCACCTCGAAGACCAACCCCCTCGTCCTCTTCGCGACTTCCACGAAGCCCTCTCCATGTGGACCACCTTCCAAACCAAGACCCAGTCCCTCTCCATGTCTCTATCCTCCCAACTCCGCCTGATCCTGACCCCTTCGCAATCCACCAAGCTCTCGGGCTCCTTCCGCACCGGCAAACGCCTCAACATCAAGAAGATCATCCCCTACATCGCCTCCTCCTACAAGCGCGACAAGATCTGGATGCGTCGCGCCATCCCCACCAAGCGCTCCTACCAGATCTTGTTATGCGTGGATGACTCCCAATCCATGGGCGACTCGCTCAACAACTCCGGTTCCGCGGGCCGCTTGGCTTTGGAATCCCTCGTCATGACTTCCCGCGCCTTGACGATGCTGGAAGTAGGCCAGGTCGGCGTTTTGGGTTTCGGCACCGACGTCTTCGTCGCGCACCGTCTCACCGACCCCTTTGCTTCGCACGACGCGGGCGCCAGGGTTCTCCAACAATTCACCTTTAAGCAGGAGGGTACGGACATGGTCAACCTTTTAAGGAGAACAATCGATCACTTCCGCGATGCCCGCTTGACCAACACCTCGGGCTCCGAAGATCTCTGGCAACTCGCTTTGATTCTCTCAGACGGCCTAGTCCAATCAAAGGACCACGCCCGCCTTCGCCCCTTGCTCAGAGAGGCAATGGAGCAAAGAGTCATGGTCGTTTTCATCGTCATGGACGACGCCAGAGATGCACAAGGGAACGCCAAAAAGGGAAGCCAAAGTGTCCTGGATCTGAAAGAGGCCAGGTTTGGCAGCGATGGCATGCCCGTCATTCATCGGTACTTGGATTCCTTCCCTTTTCCGTATTATCTGATTGTGCATCACTTGGATGATTTACCCGGGGCGTTGGCGGGGTTGTTGAGGAGTTGGTTTAGTGAGGTTAGTGCTTCTTGAGAGCACAGGGGGGAGGGGGAAGGGGGGGGGATTGTTACATAAAAGTACATGAAGATGAAGGAAAGAAGGCAAAAAGAAAAGAAAATAAAAGGTGTGGAAGATAGATAGATAGAACTACTTACTGCATTTGTGTTGGGAGTTTTTTTTCTTGTTTTGGTTCTGTTGGTGTTGGGGGGTTGATTTGGTAGGTAGGTATGCTGTTTTTGATTGGTTGGCTTGTTTGTACTATTTTCTCGCTTTTTTCATTCGTCAACATTAAAAAGGGGTCATCAGCCAGTGGTTAGGTAAACAAAAGTTATGTAGACAACCAACTCAAGTCTTTTTAGTATGAACCTCAACTGTGTGTGATGTGCTGTGATGTGAACGGAACTGGTGAAAGAAAAGCTACAGATTGGCGTGGTTCGAAAAGCTTCGAAGATTATGTTGCACACTTGAAGAGGTCGGACATAAAAGTAAAATGTATCGGGAGTCCAAGCATAGATTGCTGCTTTCATGCATGATGTCAAGTAGTCAGAGGTAGGTAGTCCTTGAATGAGAAGGGCAGTGGCAGTGGCAGTTTACGCTTCACAAATGTTATCGATGATTGAGGTCATGTTGGAGCTCCTTGGCAAACGATAGTATTTTGTGTATCTAGTTTGCAATGCCTCCCAGTTCCTTGTTCTTTCATCCTTTCATCCCAATCGTCACTCCCAGTCCTATGCATCGTCCATCCCATCGTGGACCTAGCCACCCAACCCACCCTTTCCCATCTGCCCGGCCTTCCTGTGGCCCAGATGACTCCCATATAACTCCTCAAAACACAGACAGACCCTCCCTTCCCACCCACATACGCGCCTATGTGATTAAGATAACCAACCGCCCATCCGACAAAGAAAAACCGAAAACCAAAAACAAAAGAGATCAAAACAAATAAAATCCAGATCTTGCCGCCCTGCTGCCTTGTTTCTATGCCCGCCTTTTTACACCTCTGCTTGTTTGCTTAAGCGATAGTGTATATAGTGTAGTTGTAGATGTGTGTAGTATACCCCATACCCATTTTGAATGCCCCGCCGAGAATGCTAGTAGATAAATTGAGATGGAGATTTGGTTGAGTGATTTGCTGAGAGAAAATATTAAGGTGTGGTAGTATAGCGATCGTTCAAAGGTTGTTCGTATAGTAGACTCAACCACGAATAGCATCAGCCATCCAGCCCAGCTCACTCATTAGATCCTCAAGACCCGAGTTGGGAGTAGGGCTGTTAAGGAAGGAAGTGTGCGAGACAGGAATGTTAGTCTCGATCCTAGGGACCAGGAGAGACTTGGAGCCTTTTCCTTCCTGGGGAGAGGACTGGGGCAGGCTGTAGGTGGAGAGGGTGCTCCTGACTGAGCCGGCGGAAGCCTTGCGGGCCGTGCTGTAGTCAAGCATGGGAAGAGGGAGGAGGTCCTCCTCGGGAGTCTCATCCTCCTCGTCGTCGGAGTGGTAGAAGGCTGGAGGCGAGTTGGCCGGGGACTGAGGCGAGCTGGTGTCGATGAGAGACAGCGTGGGAACCGAAAGATCGAGGCAGGGCACCGTAGGAGGGCACCTGGTAGGGGCAAGAGTAGGTGTGGGCGCCTCGTCGCTTTCGACAGGAGGCGAAGGAGTAAGCGAGCGTTGAGATGGTGGTGGGGAGAGGCCGGTGAACTGCATGTATTCCGACACAGCAGATGTGGCGAACATGTCGTCATCTTCGTTCTCCTCGGCGATATCATCGGGGATGGTGATGGCCGGACGTTCCACTGCCTGGTACTCCTCTTCAGGTAGCACATCATCAGACAGGAACCGGCGAAGTGACTCGGGCGACATGTCCCTGGACTTGCTTGATCCAGATGACCTGATACTCCGAGTATCATCGGTGGGTGTTGGCTCCCTGATCTCCGGCAGGGAGGAAGAGCTTTGCTTGCGACCGAACAGCCTGCGTGGCGAGAACCAGCTGGAGCCCGGTGAGGTGGACCTGGCAGAGCGCTTGAGTTCAGGTAGAGGGGAGGTAGCAACACCGGAAGCAGCGTTCATCAATGAGACGACTGCCGGTTGCGGCGTGTTGTACCTGTCGGCTGGGTTCATGGTCATGTAGTTTTCCTCGCGAAGGGAGTTGATGGATGCGCTGCGGTTCCTGGGGGTATGCTCGACAGGAACTTCAAGAGTGTTGACAGTCTGGCCGGGGAGATATGGGCAGTTATTTGTTGAGGGAAGAGTAGGATCATGTGTCTCAGTCGCGCCATCTAGCTCGTACTGGAGGTCTCGGTTAGTGACAGGGGCCGACGGACGTATCTCTCTGAAAAAGACTCACATAAAAGTAATATGTCTGGCCCATCTTCAAGCCACCGTTCCGTTTTGTGGTCCGGCCAGAGTCACCATCGCAGATGATGTCCTTGAAGGTGTAACATCCCTTCCACTGGCCTCTGTCTCGTCTGATGTCACGCTCCATTGTGTAAGGCTTGCCGAAGTTGTCCCAAGAACCAACCAGGTGAACAGCCTTGACCGAGGGATGAGTCCGTCTATATATCGTGTTAGTCTCGTCGGCGACTACCCAGGGTGTAAAATGTAGGCGCAGATCATAAGGCTGGGGCATGAGAGGAGTAAGAGTGGATGAGAGCAAGGATACTCAGCCACCAAAGTCTCCGAGGCCAAGGTAGGCTGCAATATTCCCAATACCACGCCAAGGGTTGCGAAGGGTCATTACGGGAATTGACCAGTAATGTCGGCTTCCCTTGAGCTGGGTCAGGTCATGCACGAGGCCACGAGCGCAAAGCACCGTCAGATGGTAAAATTGAGCTGGGGCGATCTGCTGCCGTAGAGGCTGACTTGCGAGCGATTCCCAGCTCGCCCAGGCTCGCTCGCTTGGACCCCGGCCTGCGTGGTGATCGATGGGAATTTGATCGATGGATGCCGAAATCCTCAGCTCTCATCGGATCGGGCATGTAAATCCCATTTTTTTCTCTCCACACTTGCTGGCACCATGTCCAAAACCAAAAAAAAAAAAAAAAAAAAAAAAAAAAATACAGTATGAGTCGGGTTTTTGCCGAGGAGCGAGAGAGGGTGTAGCCGAAAACGAACGATGGGGGAACGAATGAATGACCGCACAGCAGTCTCGCAAGCGAAGTGAAGGAAAGTTAAGAGAGAGAAAAAAAAAAGATTATAACAAGTTTTCAGAACTCACAACATGAAGGTAAAGAGGGTTGTTGTCGGGTCCATGCCGGAATTTCTAGAGTTGACTCGCCACGCTTTAAGCGGACGGGTCTAGACGAAGGGGCAGCTGGCAATATAAGTGAAGTTTTGCTATGAAGTTCGGGCGGCTGCGTTTCGTTGGAAGCTTCTGAAGCAGGTAGAAGGTAGTATTGCTCAATGTTGTTGCTGTCGCTATTGATGAAAGGTGGAAGGGCTGAGCCAATCAGGATGCTGAGAGGGATGTGGAAGCGCCGCACTGCTTCAGAGTCGAACGAGGGAAGCGATCTTAGTGGACGGCGCTTAAAGGTGTATGTATAGATGCGACAACGAAGATTCGTTTTCCTGAAACTGTGTTTCGAAGTCGACCAAGAGCCAGAGATTCGACGAGACAAGCGAGGAGATCAGGGACCGGAGCCGCCGTGGCGAAGACCGAGGGGATTGCGAGGTTTATTGCTGTGGGGGAGGTGTCGTACTAGTTGTAAAAGGAGGCTGAATGCCAACACACCCACTTGTTGACACACAGCAGCAGCACTATGGATCCCGGTAGTACCCCAGGATATGTTTCAATACTATCCACAAAGTCGGCGACAAAATCCATATCAAGAGGAATCGGGGGTTCCCAGATCTTGGGAGGGAAAGAAAAGAAGGCAGGGCCCTTGCCCTATTTCAAGGCGCCCCGGTCTCGTCAAAGATTCTCGTTCGTCAGCTCGCGAGGAGAAGCGTGCAGGTTTTCCTAGATAGGCTTGGGGTGTGCAGCTGGGCTGAGGTTGATGAGCTGGGGTGGCTTGTGGTTGTCGATGCAGGACACACTGCTGGAGGACCTGAGGCAGGACGGGCAGGGGGTCTGGAATCTGTGGCTGGGGGTCGCAGAGATGGGGTCGGGTCCAGCACGGCTAATCTCGCCAGGGCTCAGCTCATGCTACTGTCGACCATTGATTGTGGTGTTGGAGATGGTGATGTGGTTGTGTGTTGCTGAGCCTCTGTTTGTTGCGGTTCAGATATTAAATGGGAATACTTGAAGAAGAAGAGAAACAAAGATGGGCCACCGAGTGTAACACTGCACAGACTGGTGACGCAGTGATACTGGATACGTTCTGCAGAGAAGGCCAGGTGACTGGTTGAGCATTGTGTGATGAAAAGTTTTGAAACTGCAGCATCATGTTCGTTGACCAAGATACGGGAAGGCCGGGTTCCTTGATAGAGGCTCAACAACTGAACCTGTCCACTGGGCAACACTGCAGGATGCGGAAGGTACATAGAGTACGATATGTCCAACACTCATTGGATCCTTCCTTCAACAGTGTCAGCTCGGCCAAAGCCACCGAGATGGTCCTTGGATGATGGATGGATGCGCAGCATTGACAATTTCCATTGCTGCCGGCAGCATCGGCGTCTCAGCCTGATGCAAGCAGGCATGTTTCTTTCTCTCCAGAAATTCAAAATTCAGCTGCCTGTTCGCAGCGAGTCTCCATTGAATCCGTCGATCGAATCTCCCCCTGGGTTTCCAATCGAGGTCAATGGTTGGTCCTTGTCCCTTGTCGGGAATAGCCGATGCAATCGCATTGACCCTTTTCATTGGAGAGATGCTGTCATTGTGTTTTGATGGCCAGCTGTGGGAAATCGTAACGAGCATAGCACGCGATTCGTCTCATTTCGCCTGATCCCGTCTTCTCCAAAGCGTTGCGTGGCTCGCGTGGTTGACGGGAACGAAAAAAAAAAAAAATGACGAGACAGAAGCCAAGATTGTCAATTAGCAAGGCATTAGCGTTTAAGCACGGGCCACTCCACGTTCATCCGAAACAGGACGGAGTGGGTCCTGCTCCAGGGCCTTCAGCTCGGACTGGTCCCACTTTAAACTTGTGTGTGGGGTTTGTACGAAGGCCGGGGACGTCCATCATTTCCTCTTCTTTCTTCTTTTCATCTTCGACTCCATTGATCAATCGAATAAACGATAATCTGTTTTTCCACCATGTGCGTTTTGAAATTGGATTCGGCTCGGTGCCGAAAAGCTTCGGAAACCACAAGGACCCCGAATCCATCATCAATTAACCATCAGTGTTGTCGTCCAAACCTTCACATCTCCAAGCCGCCCGGCAAACGAATGCAATCATCCTACATTTCTCACTGCCGTCCGTCCATCCGTCCGTCACCGTGTCTACCTACCGTGTCCGTAATAACTTTAATTCATCCCAACGCTCCCAAAACACACATTGTGCGACGACATCACAAAAAGCAACCAACGCCTCGGCGGGAATTGGCGCGTCCCGACTCGGTTGCCCACAGCGCCGCTGCATCACTCGTCGACCACAAGCGACTGAGCCAGTGTGCACCAGAATGAACAATGACAAGAAAACCACCTGCAAGCCACAAATCTTAGAAACCACCATCCCATGTGCCCCATGTCAAAGTAAACGACCAGCCAAACCGTCGTGCCGTCCTCCTGGTATTACCATACCGAACGGACGAGTCATGATGCGGCTGCCAGGCATCATTCCAAAATGTTTCGCGTGTTCTCCAAGTTCTCCCTTGCATTCCGACATCCTGACCATGAGTTACCTACTAGTCGGTGGTGATCAGGGGTCGCCAAGCTTGTTGCTCGCCTGCTCACTTCACTTTATTTACTTCCTACACTCCACGTACAAAGATACAAAGGGCGAGTGATGATCAGATAACCTCAAAATTTCCCACAAGGGGGGTTGTCGGCGATCGTAGGTTTGATATCCATACACTAGACTAGTTCTCAAATTCTGTTGCCTTCACCAAGAGAAAGGCCCAGCACTTTGAAACAGACTAGATCTGCAACCCTCAACTCAATCTTTAATCTTCTCGAAGCTTTCCATTCATCTTCCTACTAGGTAGGTACATACACTGGTACACGAGTGTACGGACAAGAGAGAGGCACATGACACACATCTCGTTACCCAAGTTACGACTGCTGTACACCTCAACTCATCGTTCTGTATCATGAGCAACGTATAATACCGATATGATCACTGGACATCCCATCCCAGCACAAAACCACCGACCGCTCTTTCGGGTGCCGGGGGAATCCCGAATGGAGGACGACAGTCACGGTAGGCACGGCGCCTTCATCACACATTTGGTGGACGGCTTGGACGGTTTGGAACGTTTTCGTGAATGGTTACACGAAACACGAGACACAAGCCACAAGACACGAGACTCGAACGCCTTGCTCTTTTGTGTCTCACGGTCTCACCACAGGCGGGCACGGCAGATAGCTGGGCTGGGCCTTCTTTTCTCTTTACTTTTTTTTTCTTTTGGTGGGTTGGCTTTGGTTTGTCGCGAGGGTGATGGTGAGTGTGCTTGACAGGGTAAGCACGCAGGAAGAAGCATAAGAACGGTGGTAGAGTTGAGGAGTATACAAATATGACAAAGCTACGTGCAAGGCCACAACTCATAGTACGATGAATGGAAGAGACATACTTCACTATGTACGGTATGGATGGAGTAAACTTCGATACCGCCTTAACGGTGTACTTGATCTGGCTTTTTTCTCTTTCTATCTGTTGTACGTTTTTATAACTSGCATCAACAGCATCTGATAAGAATCAGCATCCATAGAGGTATACACCACGTCCTTACCAACATTAACCCCCCTCCCTCCCTTCTCTCCATGTCACAGGAACCCATCTCTTCTCACCAGACTTCACCGATCACTTCTCCGCATCCACCAAGATATCTCCGACCCAAGACACGGGGTAAGTTTTCAAGTGCCGTCGAGCGGCGCAGGCGGATATGAGTGATTGATTGAGTGTCAATAATGAAGGGGGAACGCCACCGGTAGTTAGAACTAGGAACATCCATCCTCGAGGGGTAGACAGAATGGTTTGCAACTTTGGAATCGGTTAAGCTGCTTGACACTTTCAATGCTTTCAAAAAGACTGCAAGAATTCAGGCAGATGAAGGAACAAACGTCAGGTAACAAGTCTATGGGTGTGGGAAAAGAGAGACAAAGCAGCACATATACAGCATTGTCTCAGAGAACAAGTTGTGACTTGAGCAAACATATACCGAGCGGAATCTTTACCAACCACTCATCATGGTTTGGTTGATTTGACAAAGAACGATTTTTTCGGAATTTCGACGATGTTGCTCGACTCCGTGGTGAAACTGAAAATATACTCATCCGTAACTCCATAAAATCCGACACTTCGACAAAGGTGGCAAACAGTGTTGTTCTCAGCACCTGTTCATTTTCTTATTTTTTTTTTCTTCTTGTTTTCTTTTGACCTAATCCGTCTCCCTTTCCGTCAACTCCAGTCCGTAGGTACTGGAACTAGTTGTCATCATCAATAATTGGTCGCAATGGAACAAACAAGAGATAGCGTGGCTACTCGTACCTAACTTCCTCGATTATCTGCTCTTCACTTTCTTTCCACTAATGACATGCCATCTGGTGAAGAACCTGACTACCTATTCTTTACATGCCTTACCTACTATCTCCGATGTTAGACAAGCCCCCATCGCACCTCCAGCCCTCTAAAGAAACGGATATAAACCTTAATTTAAACGCCAGCCACCCCCATACGCCACCGGGACTAGTACCAGCCATCACATTTTCACATTCCGCCCGGCCGGCCGTCCGTCCATTTCTTAGATTATCCTCCCGTTCAGACGCTTTGTCTGCAAGCGACAAGTGGACATGATGGGATCCGAGAGAGTGGTTAGAGATAGAAAGCCATGTTCCGCCACTTCAGATCTAGCCCCAACATAAAGTCTTCATCTAGGTACTTTCCCTTTGTGAACAAGAGAGGCAGTGAATCCCGATTGCCGAATGCAGAAGGGATACCTACCTATATTTTTCACTCCACCAAGCTCACAAAACTCGTGACAAGCTCGTGAGAAGACTCAAGCGATGCTCGTGTACGATAGAACTATCCGGGAATGGACGTTGCCTGACGGTTAGACTACCTTACCTACCTTACTAACCTACCAGCGACCTATTTCTTTTTGGCCGGTTCTTGACCGACCCTTTGAACATCCAATAATGAACAAAGACTGAATGACATTGAAAGTCATTTTGCAAAAAAAGAAATACGTGTAGAGGCTAGAAGTAGTAAGGGCAGCATCTTGAAAATCTTCTCTCTTACGGATTAGAGAACCCATAGAGTTGGCCTTTTAGAGTTCCCGATATCTCATCTCCCTTCTCGCTCCTTAGCTCCTCCTTCTTCTTATCATCATCATCATCAATCTCCACTCTTCAACCCGACGACCCGACCCGGCGGATTGGAACCGAGCTGAAGCCGCAGCTGAAAAGCCCAAGGCTTGAGTCCAGACCTTGGTCCATATTCCGTGCCTGTTACGTTCCCGACACTCTGGTAGCTGGACTCGCCTCTCGCCAAACCAGGATCAACTCGGTAGTTTATCTCCGCAGTGACTGACTGGTGGCTTGATTTTGGCTCCGTCCACCATACGCCCGAACGGTAACGGACGGAAAGTGGGAGGATACTGGCACTCTACTTGTGTTGGGGATGGACCGACGGTTCGGACGAGTTCAGCCTGGTGGAGGTAAAAGCCACGGCGTCGCAGGTGCGAGTGTGAGATTGGACAGACAAGCCAGACAGCCACAAGACGGGAAACGAGGCAGGCGTTTCCTTGCTAAGAGGTATCTGAGGTAGCACGATAATAACCAAGCTCTTGGTTAAGTTGTGAGTGATATTCATCATGGCACCAGGCAAGCAAAAGCAGTTGTGTGATCAAAGGTTTGATTTCATATTACCATTACATGAGTCGGCAAGGGCCAGCAGCGGTCCTGACCAGATATCCAGATAACTGGCTATCTAGACAAGTGAGTACCATCCCCAAGCCTTCCTCATCCAAGAGCGAGTGAGCGAAATGAACACTCCCTCTTCTCTTCTTCAGTTCCGTCCTTTTCCATCCCTGTCTGTCTGTCTTGTTGCAACTCTTTGTACAAACGACAAACAACTCAAAAAGTTTCATATAGAACCCAAACATCATTTGCAACAAACCGCCATCCCCTTCATTATGAACAGCCAATCCAAGTTCATCATTTCCCCTTCCTTCCCTTCCCTTTTTGCCCTTTGTCTTCCCTTCCTCATCAACTGTCGCATAGAAATCCTGAAGCCATGAGCCGGGCGTTAAAACGAAGAAGAAAGAGATAAGTATAAGAAAACAAAATATGTGAGTGGTATAACGCCTTTCCCAATGCCCCAGATAGTTGGGTATGTTCTTTTTTCTTTGTTGGCTTTGTTCTTCTTCCCCTTTCCATCATCCAAAACCACCATGGCGTCCCCTTCTTTAATGGAAGACGTCGAAGGGGGCTATTGCATCAGTACAGATGTTTCCCCCAACGACGTTTCGTGAAAAGAGCGATAACTCTTTCCACAGAAATAAAAATTACCACCGTTAACAGAAATAGTCTGTTTAAGTATTACACAACTCCTCAATCCTCAGCAGAAGGGCCCCGCCCTACTCTAAGTCGTGTCCATTATTTTACTCGTCCTTGGTCTCCTTCTTCTTGTTGGCCGCCGCGGCCCTCGTGCGCTCGTACTTGATCGAGGTGTCACCCTTCCACATGGTGCCGAGGATTCTATCCCAGGTGGTGAAGAAGGGCTGGGAGAAGTTGGTCTTGATGCCCCAGCTCTGGTGGTGGATGTCGTGGTAGGCGGCGTTGTTGCTGGTGATGTGCTGCAGGGGGTCCCAGGGCAGCGCGTATCCACAGTGGTCGTCGACCGTCTTCATCATGCTGCCGACAAAGAAGAACATGCCCTCGCGCGAGGTCATGAAGGAGCACTTGTAGGCGATGGCGGCGCCGAGAGTGTCGAGCACGAAACCCTCGACGGGGTGGTTGTAGAGGGCACCGTAGGCGTAGGGAACGTAGAGACGGTGGTGACGAGCGTGCCACTTGGCTGTTGAGGGGAAGATAGTATTAGTGGGGGTTCAGCTACATGGGAAATTTAGGCGGTGTGTTTTAAGAGAACTTACTGTACATCCACTTGTTCATGTGCATGGCGCGGTGCCAGAGGTATTGCCAGCTATCGAGGACAAAAGCGGCCAACCAGAACTTGATGCCAGGAATGATGATCCAGTAGATGGCCTTGGCCAAGAGAATCTCCCAGGACGCGAACGCGGGAACAGCCGTGCCGGCCATGCCATCGAGCTCGAACAGGGATGGGTAGAAACCGCCAGCAAGCGCGCCAGCAAGTAGCGGGTATGAGCCAGCAATGGTCTTGGAAAGGTCGCCGGCATTCAGTCCAACGAGACCGAGAATAGTGGGAAGGCCACGCTGAGCCAGGCGGATGCGCGTCGCCCAGACGGCAACTTCGTAGTTCTCGTGTCCGGTGAGTTGTTGGTCGTCGAGGAGATTTAGCACAGCCGAGGTGCCGATCTGGATTACTTGTTCGAGGAGTACATCGCGGGCGACCTCGTAGCGGGACGCAAGGTTACGTTGACTGATCTCTTCGGGGGTGTGTAGGCGATACTGAGGGAAGAGGTCGTAGACGTCGACAATGTGGAACAACATGGATACGACCCAGTAGGCGATGTGCGGCAGGATAAGCGACAGCCAAAAGTCCGAAATCCACGGCAGCAGGTCCGGAAGCGGCCGGGATTCGTAGGCGGGCAAGGGCGGTAGGCCCGAGGCGATTGTTGTGTTAGCCATCATGGCCATGGTTCTCGCTGTGTCGGTGAAGACCATCAACGGGTTTTGAGGAATTATCGTATTTTGGCGGCGATAAGGTCGGCAGCGATCAAAAGTTCTAAGTGGGGATGATGGTGGAAAGGCGATTATACAGACAAATTCCAGAAAGACAAAGGACGAACTGATACAGCTTGGCAAGGAAGGAGTGTCGGTGAAGGTCGGTGTTTTTATTTTTGGGAAGACGGAGGATGGGAAGGGAGATTGTATTGTAAGTTAAAGTGAAAGTCGCTGACTGATACTGCGCAGTGGACTGAGTGAGCGCTGAGGTCGGACTAAGAATCGAGATCAGTGGAGAACGGCGGCCTACATCGAGTGGCGTTCGCCGTTTCGCTCGGTTTGCCGCCCCCCAATCCGGAGGGAAAGAACGAAGCGAGCTCGGCGAGTTCCCCCCTGGCAGATTTTTGGGATTTGTGCAAAAATCAAAAGATGCCGGGTGCCGGACAGCCCATTGTGTTTTCAGCCATGATCTGCCATCATGCCCATCAATTTCGCGTCTGCTGTTTTATCGTGCCACCCTCTGGCTTATCGCAACCACCAACACTCGGCCATGGTTCCTACATGGTCATCATCCGTCCCCGGTAGTATAAGGTCTCGACCCATGAGCCTGGTTTTCTGTATTATGTGGCTTACAAATGTCTTGAATATGTTGCTTTCGAAAGACTATAAACCATCTGGTGTGATGAATGTGGTCGCCTATGCAAAGTCTTGGCAGGGGCACCGCATCGAGTTTATGCACCATCACGTCCAGTTGGGTACGGTGATAAGGCTGGACGAGCCTATCACTACACAATCGACAACTGACAGAACATGTTCAAGAGCCTTGCCTCGCCTTCCCTTGCCTCGTTGGAGAGAACCGAATTCTGCGTCGCCACCTCGGCAAAATCCCTTGAATGCCAAAAGCTCAAAAGCATCGGTTTAGACGTCTAGGTTCCAAGTTGTGTGATTGGACAATTGGCACCGGTACTTGGCAAGGATCCGAGGCTTTCAAATTTCATCAAACACTCCACCAGCGCGTTGTGTCCACCGGGGTTCGGTTCTTACCGTTCCTCCCGGGTTCCGGTCAATATCCCGGGATCTGCCGTCACAGAACGGTCACAGACCGCCGCGCCATGCGGCCTTGACTGCCGTCCCCGAGCCGTGTTCTTGGCCGGCAGTCAGCTGGACTTGGTCTCCACTTGGGCATCCGCGGGTCTCCAACCTCTTCGGCGAGGCCGGTCGTGGCCGTCAGCGTCAGCTTGATGACACATGATAACTCATGCAGAGTGAAAGGATGTTGAAGTACGCCGTTTATCTCGAGCGAGATGTCAAATTGCGTTTACAATTCCTGGCTGAGCAGTTCACCATAACAACGCTAAGGTTATGATTTCATCCTGACCTCTGACCAATCATCTACATGGGTAAGGTAGGCGGGTAGTTGCCAGCCGTGGTCCAGAAGAACCTTGATGGTCTCTACTGGCATTTTACATTGGCAGACTTTGACACATGGCCATCCAACATCATGAGGCTACTAATGACCGAAAACTTGCCGAGCCAGGCAGTTTATGAGAACACATCGGGTTCCGCAACAAGTCGACAGGAATCCTTCAATGCCAGGCCGATAGTGCCCAACGCCAACGATACTCGGGATAAATAGTCTAACAAGGAGATACCAACACAACGGCAAACGCTCGAGTGTGTAGGAAGAGATAGGATCGAGGCAGAGTTGCCAGATGCAAAGCTTCCGCGCTCAAGACGTGCGGTGCTGCGATGAGACCGCGATCGCTGACAGGCCGTACGAAAAAAGGAAGTTGTGACGAGCAGGCTGTTGCACCACCCAGCTGACTCATGAACATGTCTCGAATTCTCAACGGTAGCTTGTGACAATCACAAGGACCCAAGTGTGAATTCCATCTAGACCGGCAATTGGAACTCGCATTGACGGTTTCAACTGTCAAGTTCTGGACTTTTTGATCTTCGCGCATCTGGCGCATCACTTGGTGAAGCGAATAAATTGTAGCCAACAGCGTGCGCCCCGCCCGCCTGGTGAAAGTCTCGAGCATTGGGTTGGAGGTTCCATTCCCGCTTGGGTTTAGCGCGAGCAGAACTTGCCCCTCATCCTCCATTTTTTTCACCCGCCAGGATTTAACCCACCCGCGTCCCAACGTCTGGTCTTCCTTTTCTCGTTTTCCCGTCGTGCCCTTGCTCTCAAGTCCATCAACCACCAACCTTGATACCCTCCTTCTTTCTGCAACGCAGTCAACAAATCAGTCAAAATGCTTATTTACTCTGTGAGTACCTAACCTATAGCCTGGAGACATAGACAACAATGTCGCATCCAGTGTCGCATCCAAAACGACGACAACGCACCAGCACCACCACCATCAGCTGCTAACCCCGCTTTCGCAATACAGGATATCATCACCGGCGACGAGATCATCTCGGACTCCTACGACCTCAAGGAGGTCGATGGCATCGCCTATGAGGCCGACTGCGCCATGATTGAGGAGGGCGCCGTCAACGTCGACATTGGTGCCAACGCCTCCGCCGAGGAGCAGGACGATGCCCTCGAGGATACTTCCGTCAAGGTCAACAACATTGTCCACTCCTTCCGTCTCCAGAGCACCCAGTTCGACAAGAAGGGCTACCTCGTTTACCTTAAGGGTATGTCTATCTCCCCTCTCTACGCCACCCTCGGCGCACATGCTCTCGCGCGCGCGCATATCATCACCCCACCCCATCCATATATACCATACCATTTACTAACACAAAACCCCCACAACAGGCTACATGAAGACCGTCAAGGCCAAACTCCAGGAGCAGGGCAAGTCCACTGAGGAGATCAAGGAGTTCGAGACCAAGGCCGGCGCCTTCGCCAAGAACGTCATCCTCGCCAAGTTCAAGGACTGGGAGTTCTACACCGGCGAGTCCATGAACCCCGACGGCATGATTGTCCTCCTTAACTACCGCGAGGACGGCACCACCCCTTACGTCGTGGTCTGGAAGCACGGCCTCAAGGAGACCAAGGTCTAAATTACGCGTTTGTTTCTTTCTAGCGGCGCTATTTGGATCGTGGATCGGGCCTGTGGTTTTTCGGGAAAAAAAAAATACAAAAAAGTTCTGAAACGATATCCCCCCAATTTTTCTTTTTTCTTCTTGAGTTATGATATTGAACCATATCGAAAACATGATTTGATGACCTATGAAAGTATCTAAATACGCTTTTCGTACCACTGTGACGTCTTCGTAGTTTGGATACGATAAACGCGCTACCGGCTGTTGGCAAAACCGGTCAGCCCTCACGAGACAATCACGCTCCAGATTACCCTCGATCTCGACTAAAACGTTTGATTACGGACATGCCACTGAGATTATACACTACAACATGATAAGAAGATGCCCGTCCTCAGCCATTTTCCCTGTCCTTGTATGACGCTATCATGCATGTATGTGCCTGAGAAACTTTGTGTCTATCCTATCCTATCCGTATCGGCGCTACAGTACCAAGGTATCCATGTCTGCTAGGTAGCCTGCCGATACCTAATCATATCTGAGAGAGAGACGGACACGGTCACAGCTTTTTGCGGAAACTGAAAACAGATATCATTGAGTTCAAGCAGAATCATTCATCTTCACATAACTTTTCATAGACCGTGACCATTGATATATCCTTCCGTCTGAAGCCCAACCCTCCATTAAAGAGGAAGACGTAAACCTCCAAAAACGCCTGCTTATACAATAAAATAAAAACAACATGCTTGGTATGAATACTGGACGGCTAGGACTCATCCATCCTCTCCCCATCACCATTATTCCCCTGATCTTTCGCTTTCCCTGCAGCACTCCTCCCTCTTCGCGACCTCGGTGTTTCGGTTTCGGTTTCGGTTTCGGTTTCGGTTTCGGGTTCCCCTTCTCCCTCCTCCCTCCGTGTCTCTGGCTGTGTTTGTTGTTCCTCTTCTTGTCCCCCCTCCTCATTCTGCTCCTGCTCCTGCTCCTGCTCCTGCTCCTGCTCCTGTCCCTGCCCCCCTTTTTCTCTTCCCTCCTCGCCCGCCCCATTCCCATTACCATTATCATCACCACCCCCACCCCCTCCCAAACTCCCCAAAACCCCCTCCAACGCTTCCACCTCCTCCCTCTCCACCACCCTCCTCCTCTTCGTTGTCCTCGCCCCATCACCTGCATCACCACCAATCACCACCACATCATAGTCCCCCGCCGTCCCATCCCTCAGCTCTCCATTCACTCCCAGCTCCAGACCCCGAACTTGCTCCAGGTGCTTGCGCGTGGCCGTCTCGATGTACTCTAGTCTGGAGAGGCGCCAGGGTTGTTTCTTTTTCTTCTTGTCTGCGCCCTCGTCTTGTTCTGCCTCGTCTGAGGGTGCTGGTGAGGATGTGGGCGGGATAGGGTGGGAAAGAGCGGGCAGCAGGGATCGTAAAGAAGAGGAGAGAGAGCGGAGGGCGTCGAGTTGGCTTAAGGTGAAGGCGGTGGTGGTGGTGAGAGGGGTGGAGGCGTCGGAGGTGGAGAGGATGGAGGTCTTTTGGGTTAGGAAGGCGAAGGGGGGTTTGGTTGTTGTGTCTGTTGGAGCTGTAGAGGATGGGGCAGGGGCGTCGGTCATTTCCGTGTCTTCTGTGTCGCCGTTTTGTACAGCTTGTTGCTGTGGTGGTGGTTGCTGACGTTCGGATTTGATTTGTTTGGGAGAGCCGCCGACGAGACGACGGACTTCAGCCAGCAAAGCCGCATTGCGAGCCTTCTCGGCGTGAAGCATGACGTTAAGTTTCTGCGACGCTTGCAAGCGTCTGCGAAGGCGGGTGACGGTTTCGATTGTTGGTTTTTCCTCATCTCCCGTTTCTGTTTCAGAAAAATCCAAGCCCTCGTAATGCCCCAACCGTATCCAATCCCTGTCTTCTGGCCTCACGCACAAGATGTTGCGCATAACGTAGATCTCGAACTTGTCAAAGTTGCGGTCGATGCTGGCGCACAGTAAAGTCTCGAGCTGGTGCGTGCCGTTTTCGATCTCGTGCCGGTGGGCTTCCTCGGCGTTGGGAAGACCCTCTTCGCCCTTTCTGGGCTTCTTTCCCGACTTAGAAGAGGCATGAGTAGGTGGTCGGAAACCGAGAGAGGCGGGGGGCGCGTTGAGGAGTCCTTGTTCGACGCTGTTGAGGGCGCGCTCGGCGAGGATGTTGATGCTGTTGATGATGTCGTCGAGTAAGCTCTGCGATGCGCCGCGGGGTTAGTATTGAGAGAATTTGAATTGAGAGACTTGGAGGGTACGTACGACTGGGGGGTAGCCAAAGTGCTCTGTTAAGAGCTCGGTATCTGTTGTTGTGGCCATTTTTTCGTTTGTTTACTTTCAACTCTCTGAGTTGTCCTCGTCGCGACTTGAAGACGCGATGGCTGCAATGCGATTGCGGAAGTGGAATTGACGACTGACAGTGACACGCCCAGGGCACAGGACCCGACGAACGGCGGTGCCTGAAGAGCAAGGCGGCACAGCTGATGTGGGACCCTGTCAGCCGCTGACGATCCCCGGGATCTACGTCACATCGCTGTGCAAGTGCCCGCTGGAAGATAAGAACGAACGCCGACCCTGTTCCTGCGATAACGTCCCCCTATCGAACTCCCACCCCAGACCAGCATCCGCAGGGTGAACTGCCGAATTATTCTTCTAGAAGGTTTCCTTTGCTTCTCCGTTCCGGTTTACATTGCGCCCTCAACATCTCAACTTTGCTATCGACTATACTGCCCAGCATGCCGGAATTAGCGGGCTACAAAGACAAGGGCAAGGAGATCTTCAAGAAAGGATGGCATCCCGAGAAGGAGGGAACGTCCTTGAAAGGCCAAGTGGTATGAAGCGTAATGCATGTCGAGTATCACCGACCAGATGTACTGACGGACTTCACGAATGCAGAAAGGCTTGCTTGGACGCGGAGAAGATCCTGTAAGCTCAGCATCCCCGCCATGGCAACATAGATTGCTAACACCTGACCGAACAGAGAGAACGTTATGCGGACCATCAATCAACCCCGATTTCCTCTCTACGAGACCCGACCTCTTTTCCCCCTCCGCCCAAGCGCAGGACTGCCGGCGACATGACACCGCCGCCCCCGCCCTCTCGGCCTACCTCCACGAATCCGGCCGAGTCGCAGCAATACGGACAGCAACAGCAGTATGAAGGAGTTGAGGAAGATGGGCCACCGCCACMTCCGAGACCATACCGAGTAGACACCACCGGTCTATCAACAGCACACTTACCGCCCCCTCCCGGCCGCAGAGATGGAGCCGATGGCCGACCTCCACCACCACCTCGCCCTTCTGCCGGAGGACCGCCGAGCCTGCCACCCAGACTACCTCCTCGATCATCTACAACTTCTCCGGGCTCGCCACAGGCAGGCGATGGTTACCTAAACCAAGGCGCCGTAAACCGCCTCGGCGCAGCGGGCATCAACGTCCCCGGCTTCGGTATCGGCAGCGAAAAGAGCGCTGCAGCAACCACCTCAAACCAGGCTCCTCTAATGCCGCCACCCCCTTACACCCCTATCAACCGTCCCGCCCGATCAACCACCACCAGCTCTACCGGCGGCGGCGCCGGAAGCTTGACGGACCAAGCCAAATCCCAATTCTCCAATCTCCAAAACCGCTTCTCCAAACTCACCACGGGCGGCTCTTCCCCCAATCCAACTTCCCAACCAGCCTACTCCCAACCCTACCACTCCCTCCCTCCCGAAAGCTCTTCCACCACCTCAACCTCCTCCACAACCCCCACACCCCCTTCAAATCGCCCAATCCTCCCCCCTCCACCACCCGCCTCTCGCGTATCCCCTACCTCAACAGGCCATCAAGAAGGTACCACTACTGCTCCCGAAGGAGGAGGAGGGACAACCTGGGCCCAAAAGCAACAAGCCCTCAAAACCGCTTCGGCCTTCCACAAGGACCCTCGCTCCGTCTCTTACAGCGATGCCAAGTCCGCCGGTGGGACGATAAATAACTTCCGCGCCAGACACGGGGATCAGATAGCGGCGGGAATGAAGACGGCTCAGAGTCTTGGAGGAAAGGCGGTGGGTGCGGTGGGGGGTTTGAGGGATCGGTTTGGTGGTGGTTCTGGAGGTTCTGGTGGTGGTTCGACAGGAGCTGGTGGTTATGGTGGTGCTGGGACGTCACAGCCACCGCCTCCGCCGCCACCGGTTGGGACAAGAACAAGAGCGGAGAGTGCTACTTCATATGGACATGGGCACAGCGAGTCGATCGGATCAGCTACGGCCGTTGCGCCGGGAAGTCCATCTGCGGCGGCAATGGCTGCGGCCAAGAAGAAGCCGCCTCCGCCTCCGCCACCTAAGAAGAAACCTGCTTTGATGGCGGTGTCGCCTGCTCCGGGACAAGGGGAACAGGATGCGCCGCCGCCGCCGCCGGTTCCGCTTGGTACGAGGCCTGCCTTTTGAGAATGTGGTTATTAACGACAAGGGATATCTAGGTCGTAGGACGAAACATTGTAATGTTTAAGTTTTGAGTTATTGGATAGAGTGCAATGGGCGCGTAGATACCTACGCGGAACTTGATGGAGGCAGTCTGTGATTAAGCTCAGCCTCGACAAGGTGGTCATGAGTAGGTAGTTCAGGGGTAGCCAAAAAACGTTAACATATGCAATGCAGCTGTTATCACAATATATATATACACACATAAAACATTACACACCACCCCCTTTATCTCCCTTTTCACCCCCCCATTCCCTCTGATCCCATCTCATGCGCCCTCTCAAACGCCTCCAGCAAATCATCCGACATCAACCCGCCCTTGTATGCCAAATGCCAAAACCGGTGCTTCCAAAACCTCTCGTTCTTCATCCTCGCATGCCTCGCCTCCCGCTCCGCCGGCTCCTCCACGTCCCTGCTCGCCAGCACCTGATCGGGCGTGACCGCCACTTTGATCGGGTTCAGCGCCGCCACCAGCTTGGCCGCGCTCTCCAGCATGCCCTGGCGGCGCAGCATGGCCGCCAGCAACTCAAACATGGCGTCCATGGTCAACTCGGTCATGCCGGCATTGAACACCTTCCAGAAGATCTCCTCGGCTTTTACCGGGTCGTTGGCCCGGCTGTAGCCCTTGATGACACGCTCCCAGAAGATGTGGTCGATGTTTTCGTTCAGGTGCAGGCGGCGGTTGTCGATCAGGGCCGTCACGGCCTTGGTATCGGGCGGGTCGCGCCCGAAATAGTGCTCGGCTAGCATGGTGTAGATGTGCGACGTGAGCTCGAGCCCTTGAGACCAGATGTGCGCGAGCACGGCGTTGACGGCCGTCGTGGCCCGGTCGCCTTCTTGGAGCAAGAGGTAAATGGCCTTGGCGTAGATGATCATGTTCTCCATGACGCCGGAGCTTTCCATCATGCGCATCACGTCGCCGACCGTCGATGTGATCTCCTCGGGCGTCTGCCGGGGGAGGTTTTTGAGCGCCTTTTCGAGCAGGATGGTGAAGGTGGCGCCGTCGGGCTCGATCTCGGCCTGCTTCATGCTCTCGAGGAGGGCGACGGTCTCGTCGTACTTGTTGGTGCGCACCAGACGCTGCAGGAGCGTGTTGAAGGTGTAGATGTTGGGGCGGATGCCCTGTTTGGCCGCCCAGCGGAGCACGTCCGCGGCAAGGTCGTCCCGCTCAAGTCGGATGAGGGCGACGGCGGCGGCGTTGACAGGCTCGATGGATGGCTTGACGGCTTGCTTGGGGTATTTGACTTGGTTTTTCCACTTGTCGGCCATCTCGTCGAGCGCCTTAAGCCCCTCGGTAACGGCTCCGTTATTGATTAGCCCGCTTATCCTCGCCGTCCAGACGACCGAGTCCAGTTTTATTCCGGAGGCTATAAGTCTTTCCCAGATGGTCTTGATACCGTTAACATTGTGGGACATGGTAGCGCCTTGAAGCATGGAGGTCCAAGTCTCAATAGTCGGCTTTATGCCAACCTTTTCCATTTTGTTCCAGACATCGATCGACATTTGGGGCCGCCGCAAAGCCATGAAGCCATATATAAATTTATCGAAGATCCTTGCGTTTTCATGGTAGGACCGGAGCTTGGACGGATCAGGTGACTCTTCTTCGCCCCAAAGCTGAATCCAGGCTGAATATAACAGTCCCAAGTTTTTCTTGAGTATAGCTTGTTCAACGGTCGCCTTGATTTGAAGTATTGGATGTACCTGCCGAGCAGAGCGGTTTAGAGTGCTTGTCAGAAAAGAACCCAGGTGTGACTGTGTCTTGATGTATGCGTGTAGCATGGGGTATCGTCTCGCAACCGGATCAAAGTCGGTAGGTTTTAGAGTCGTAACCACGGCCGATATCTTGCCCATGACCTCCAAAAAGGGACCTGCTTCCTTGGCAGCTAGACGCGAGCACCTGACAGGGTCAGTCAGTAACGTATATGAGCCAAAAGCTGCCCAGGTCGATATGTGAAGCGCATTCTCGCTACTTCCGTGACTGCCCAAGGTGTTGTGCATTATACGTTCGAGGCCCCTGAATCCTTCAGAGAATTGGTCCTTTTTCGCATTTGCTTTGGACCCACTCGCCGGTCGGAGGTCCTTTACTATGGTGCGAGGCAGCCGATGCTTGGTAAAGTGTTTCCACGTTGCGGCGAGATCGAAGAGGACGAGATCACGGCGTGCCATTGCACTTTCGTACTCGTTAATTTTGGTGTAACGGTCAGGAGATGGGTTGATGCGGTAGACCGACTCGATCATCTCAATGATGAGAGGAGACCAGTATATAGGATCGAAGGCGTCGAGTTCGAGCATGATTTCGGTGATATGGGCCGTCAATGGGAGCTCGGGCGCGTGGACGTTTCCAGTCTTTTCGATCAAGATGCGAGGTAGCAGCAGGTCGCGTATGGAGCGCAAGACGGGTTTCGGGACTTTGCGAGTGGGTATTGCCGAGATGGCCTTGATCAAGGGATAAATTTCTTTTTTGAAGAACTTGAAGGCGTCGGCGCAGGACGAGTTGTTGTCTTTGATCTTGGCGTCCATCCGGCCCCCCAAGGCCAGCAAATCAATATCGGAAATGGTGATGTCGCTAGGTTGAGGCACATCGTGAACTATGTCGTTGAACATGGCCACCAGTTGAGAACCCTCGCCGTGGCCGTCTGACGGATGAGCAGAAGCATGGCTGCGGTTGAATCTGGTCTTGGTAGGTGCCTTCCATGTTCCATCTCTTCTGTGTTGCGTTGCCGTTTGCCTCTGCTGCTGTGACTGCGCAACTTCCTGGTGGGCTTGGGCGGCGTCATTGGGGGCTGCAGTGGTGTAGCTGTAGGTGGAACGACATGACGGCGACTGTGATGGTGGCTGGCGAGGAGTTCGCGGACGGCCGGCGGCTTGAGTCGCGACGAGGAGCTGAGTACGACATCTCAGGCAGACGTGGCCCAGGTCCCTCATGATCTGTCGCAAGCGAGTGTGTGAACGGTTGGTGATGTCGTGGACGAAGGAGTGAACACACAGTTGTGGAGGAGGAGTCGAGGAGTGGACTGGAGCTGGCGTTGGCGCCGGGGCGCGGAGACGGGGGAGAAGTGGAACTTGTCGAACTCGGCTACTGAATTTCTTGGGGAAGCGGAACTTCGATGCGGGACTCTTCCCCTCCCGATGTGGAGGTCGGAGGAAACCCCACGAGACCCCCCGACTCTGAAAAGAACGGGTTAGGGTTAAGACTGTGTTACTGCTCTGGGCAATCCTCCAAGGTTGGGGTCTCCTTGCCGTCTGAACTGGAGTTGCGAGTCGCTGTTGGTACGTCATGGCTCTGTTTTCCAGCAGCCATGTTAGCAAGTTTACCTCTCGTCCAGTATAATCGATTACTCAACGCGGAGACAGGCAGACCTCTAGGTTTCAATATGGGTGCACGCCACGACGCAGGTCTTCTCTTCACTCGACCAGCCAGCCATTCACCTATCAACCTGTCGACTCCATGATGGGTCGTGACTCGGATCGACTATACCTCTAAATCCTATAAGAACAACCGTCCACCCTGTCTCCCCCTAGCTTTTCTTTATTATTCRTAAACATCCCCTCCTGGTCTCGGCCCCCTTCTGCTACACCTACGACCCATACCTTGACGACCTAACCTACTTCCCACCATGACCTCTCTCACTCCCCGTCCTCCCTACACCGACCATGAGCTCAAGAAGCTCTACCCACCCGGTCTCCAACTCCAACAAGTCCAGATCCTCATGCGCCATGGCGAACGCACCCCCGTAACCGCCCGCTTCCAAAACGCCGGTCTCAGGCCCTTCTGGCCCTACTGCGCCAGCGTCCGCCAGATGAAGTCGATAATGCTCGACTTAAACGGCGAGAACAGACCCAAGGACCCGGCAATGCCAACTAGCGGAAACGCCCCCTGGCACACGGTCGAATGGAAGCGGCGTCTCGAGACCTTCGGCCCCAACGACGAGCCCGTGGTAGCCAAAGGGCCCGGCCACGAAATCGACGACGTCTGCGACTTCGGCGCCCTGACCGACCTCGGCCGCCAGTCCACCTCGCGACTAGGCGTGCGCCTCCGCAAGCTCTACGTCGACCGCCTCGGCTTTTTACCCGAAACCATCAGCTCCACGGACGACTTCTACCTGCGGTCGACTAATGTGCCCCGCGCGCTCGAGTCCATGCATCAGACCTTTCAGGCTTTGTACCCGCCCTCGACGCGCGAAGTCGATCCGGAGACGGGCAAGTTTCCCGTGCCCACCGTGCTGACCCGGGGTCCCGGTGACGAGACGCTGTACCCTAACGACGGCAACTGTCGACGCTTTGCAGCCCTCTCAAGAGCCTTCGCCCAGCGCGCGGCAGACAGGTGGAACGCCACCGAGGACATGGAGTACCTGAATAAAGTCTACGGCAAGTGGATGCCGGCTAACAGCCCGCGCGTTGCCGTCGACTCACGCCCGCGTCTGTCGGGCATCATGGACACCGTGAACGCCAGCCTGGCGCATGGCCCGAAGACCCGGTTGCCGGAGGAGTTCTACGATTACAAGGCCCGCGAAATCTTGGAGAGGATTGCCAGTGACGAGTGGTTTGCGGGCTTCAACGAGTCGCGCGAATATCGCATGTTGGGAATGGGTGGGTTGTTGGGCGACATTGTTGAGAGAATGGTTAGTCGTGCCGAGCGCACGAAGAATTCCTCAAATCCCGTCAACACCAAATCAGCTACCTCGGACCCCTCAGCCTCCGACATCAAGTTCGGTCTCTCGGGGTGTCACGACACCACGCTGGCGGGTATGCTCGCCAGTCTAGGCGCGCACGACAGCGAAAGCTGGCCTCCGTTCACTAGCCACATTGCCATTGAGCTATTCCATAAGGCGGATAGCAACTCTCCTTCAGACCAAATCTCGGCAGCAGTAACACCAGCGAAACGCGGCTGGTGGGAATCCATGTTCCCCGGCAGCGCTGTTTCGTCATCCAACCAGCAACAAGCCTCGGGCATCCGTAGAAAACCCTCCGAGTACCTGACCTCGTCGGAAAGATCCAAGCTGGACGGCTACTACGTTCGCATGCGGTACAACGACGAGCCGGTGACGATTCCGGGATGCAAGGCGCCGGGGAACCATTTGGAGGGGGACGAATCGTTTTGCACTTTGGTACGTTGTTTGTTATCCTTATCCTTTTCCCGCATTTCCCCCTTTTTGTGTGCGTGTAACTTGGATTTGGACCCCTTTATGTCCAGTGTTCCCCTGCCAAGTCGTTACTTCCCGCTAGTTACCACTTGTGTTACTATGTTACGAGAGTTATATGCTAACGGTCGCATGAGTAAAATGACAGACCGCCTTCAAATCAATAGTCGACAAATTCACCCCCCAAGATTGGAAGCAGCAGTGCCGAATGAACTTGGGCCAGCCGGCTACGCCTCCTAGCGGTGAGCCTGAATGGGCTGGTCATCCTTGAGTTTTTGATTGAGCAGGAGAGAGAGAACTCTTACTAGAGTGGAAGAAGAGTTGAAGAGTTGAAAGAGTTGAAGAGATAGATCCCTACACTTGAGTCGGTTCAAAGAGACTTCTTGGGATCATTGATTGGTTACGCTTAGAAATCTCCGACAAGGAGGAAAACAACAAAAAGACTGGAAGCAGCATTATCAGTCAGGTGCGGGCGGGCACGAGGAGGGAAGGAATGGCATCATTGAGAAGATTGAGGAGATTTGAGGCACAACGAGACGAGAACGAGACGAGACAGGCAAATCGGTAAGTAACGAACGAATGGTAATGGTAATGATAACGACCTTCAGAAGGGATTGAAAACAATGGAACAATGGGAAAGAGGATGATGGTTGAAGAAACGGTGCTTACCTATAGACTTGAATTTTCACCTACACACCATACCTGCTTACGCTTGGTTTACTTATTGGTGATAGATACACACAAAGAGAAAAAGCGTCCTATACCTATACCTGTCTGTACCTAGATTTGGTTCAATCCTACAGGTTTTCCTTTAACAGTTTGTGAGTGTTTTCGAGCAGCGTGTTATTTTCAACTCGTCTATCTCTCGCCGAACGGTGTACATAAGTCAGTAGTGAACTACTCTCTCTCTCTCTCTTATTTCACATCCCCATCTCGACCGATCCCGACCCATTTCGATCTATTTACTTCCTATTACCCAGTTAGTCAGACAGACAGACACTCCGTCGAGACACCTACCTGCCTACCTGCCTACCTGCCTACACCCCCTTCCTACTATTTACTACTTCTACTACTACTACCCTTACCCGCTGTTCTAACCCGCTCTTCTGCCCTGTTCTCTCTCTCTTCTACTCTAAACTATCCAGGCAATCTGAGCAGCTACCTCTACGCTGCAACCAACCGCAACTGTCTAAGTGAGTGTGACTCTGGGGGTATCTCTTATAAGAAAGGCTGAGCCATGAGCCAGGAAAGCCGACCGAGATGACATCAAACCGCCTCAATGGAAGAAGCAGTATGTAAGATAGGCCAGAGGGTAGCAAAAACATCAAGCATCATAACGGAGACAAAGAGTGTACCAAAACGGCCCACACAGCGAGAGCAAAAGCAGAACCACGGTGATGAACGTGTGACAATTCCTTCATATAGACTTCCGCTTCTGTGACTGAATCCAGTCCAACAACAAAAAACATAACATAAACAACGAAGCAAGTATGAGAGAAAATGGACCAAAACATGAATGGAAGGAAGAAAAAAAAATTACAACAGGATATTTCAATCTTCATTTTCTTTCCGAACCCATCTTCCCTTGCCATCCCTTCCCTTCCAATTCCTTCCCCTGCAGTGACCTTCGTAAATGGCTCGCGAACGATTCGTATACACACTCTCCTAGCTCATTCATTTGTTGCAAGTGTAATAAAAACCGCCTGCCTGCCTGCCTGCCTGCCTGCCTGCCTATCCATTTGTATAGTATTTCCCTTTGTCGCTGATCCCAAATGCTTAATCATGTAGTATCTCTCTCTCTCTCTCTTGGCGAATGCACAATACAACACAACCCCCGACACCGTATATTACCCTACTGATCGATTCGAGAAGCTTCAAAAGTTTTTTATCACATCGACATTGACGCCCAGAGATCTTAGTTAGCGACCTCCTCCTCAACCCACTGGTTAAGGTTTCCCTGAATGGCCAAACCAAATCCGGCACCCATACCGCCGTAGCTGGCCTGGTATTGGTGCCCACGCCTTTCGCCGTTACCCTCATTGCTACCATGAAGGCTGTTGGGGCTGGTACCGCCGTTCTCGAAGCCAGGGGCAAGGACGGGCAAGCTCACAGCCCGGTTGTGCGAAGAACGTCCGGGAGCAAGCAGACCGTTCATCGTGGGGGCGCCAGAGCCGTTGGACATGAAGCCATTGACGTTCGAGATGCTGGCAGACTGCTGGTGGCCGGACATGGAAGGACCCTGAGGAACCTCGAGGCTCATGCCCAACTGCTCGTTGGGCGAGGATGAGGCGGTGCCGAAGAGGGCCGCCTGGTAAGGGGCAAGAGACTGCTGGTGGACCTGCTGGTGATGCTGAGCCTGTTGACTGACGTGGTTAAGGTACATGGTCAATGGGTTGTGCTGGCTGAACAGGGCAGGGAGACCCGGAGCACCGTTGGAAGTAGGCGAGTTTCCGTTCTGGCTGGCACCGTTCACCTGGGGCGAGGGGACCTGGTTGTCGCGGGAGTTCTGCTGCTGCTGCTGCATCTGACGAGGCGGGTTACCACAGCGGTCCTTGCCAAAGTTCACCTTGAACTTCCTGTACTCCTCCTTGGACCGGACGGCCTCGATAGCCTTGATGGCGTTGGCGATGTTGGTAAAGTTCACAAACGCGCAGCTCTTCTCACGAAGCGCGTTGACGAGCTCGATCTCGCCATACTCGGAGAAGTCCTGCCTCAAGCGATCCTCGGTCCACGTCTCGTCAAGGTTGCCGATGTAGACGTTACGAGAAGCGCCACCGCTGACAGCCAGAGCAATCGCGGGGGGGAGGGCACCGGAGTGCTTGCCCCAGCCAATCTTCAACCGGCGGTTGTGGATCATCAAGCCCTGGAGATTGCTCAGGGCGAAGAAGGAAGCGGCCGCAGTAGGGTCGATGAAGGTAACGAAGCAAATGTGCTTATCGGGGATGTAGCGAATGTGGTGCAACAGACCTCCACGGACGACATTGCAGATCTCCTCGATGGTAGTCTCGGGGTGGATGTTGCCGAGGTAGATGGTGCGGTTTCCAAGGTTGTTAAGACCGCCAGCGGTAGTGGCGACGGCGGCGGCAGCGACGGACTGCTGAGCCAGGGCGCTAGAAATCAAATCACGATCCGCACCACTGAGCATGTGCGCATAACCCGGCGAGATGCCGAGATACTGAGCGGCGTTCTGCTGCTGGGTCTTGGAGACGTAGGCGCATCTGTCCTTGCCATAGTACACACGGCGCGGAGCCGCCCACTTTTGCTCCTGGGGAAGCTGGGCAACGGCCTTGATAGCATTAGCAATGGACAAGAAGTGCACAAAGGCAATGTTCTTCTCCTTCACAATCTTGACGGTGTCAATGGCACCGAACTTTCCAAGGTCCTCGCGCAGCTCCTCCTCTAAGACCTCCTCAGGCAGGTTGCCAAGGTAAACGTTGCGAGAAGCTCCAGACTGCTGAACAGCGAGAGCGACCGAGGTAGGAACCTGCGAAGGCTTGCCCCAGCCAATCTTGATATCCTGCCCCTTGATGCAGAGCTTTTTCAAGATGGCATCAGAGTGGAAATGCGTGGCGGAGCTGGCGTCCAAGAAAGAAATGAAAGCACAGTTCTTGTCCGGGAGCAACCGCACGGACTCGATCTGACCGCTACGAACATGTCCAAGAATCTCCTCAGCTGAGGTGTCAGGGGGAATGTTGCCAAGGTAAACGGTACGGCTGGTACCAGTAACCATGCCAGGGCCCATGTTGACCGGAGACTGCGGCTGGACAGGCATCTGCATCTGCGCCATGTTGTTGTAAGAAGCCGTGGGCGACTGAGGGGCGTAGAATTGAGGCGCGCCGTAAGCGGAGGGTGAAACGATGGGCTGGTACATCTGGGGGGAGATGTGTTGCTGGACCGGGCTGGCGGCGCCGTTCTGCGACTGGTAACCGTGCTGCTGCTGCTGTTGGAAGACAGGAATGCTCTGGAACTGGGGGCTAGCGAAGCCAGCGGGGGTGCCCGGCTGGAAGGGGCTCCCGACGAGAAGGGTAGAGGGCAGCAAAGGAGTGAATTGCATGTCGAAGGCGGTACCGGGGCTGGTCAGATCGGCACCGTTGTGGTTGTGGTGAGAGTTCTGCTGCTGCATGGGCTGCGTGTTGATCGAAGGAATGTTGCCGCGGCGGGGGTGCCTTTCAGCGAAGCCGGAGACGTTGGAAGTGAAGGCACCGTGGGAGAAGCCGGTGTCGCTGTTGGACGGCTTGGAGGCATGGCCGAAGCGGCCCTGGCCGTTGTGCCCACCCTGGTGACCTGAATAGTCCTGCATCCCGAGAAGGTGCGCCGGGACAGAGGAGTCCCGAGTGAGGTGAGATAGAACCGCCGTCTTGAAGGATTAAAGGTGCCCCTGGTAAAGGCACGACCGAGAAGAATATACGGGATGAAACCTGTCACCGTGGTGCTCCGCAATGCTGGCGAAACAACAAAAGGTATTCGAAGTGTCGCGGTTATGTACTGTCGAAGCCCCGAACTGAAGCAAAGGGGCAAGCCGGATTCAGAGAAAGAAACGGTCGAGTGCCAAGGCAGCCGGGAGAGGTCGAGGACGACGGCGGCCGGATTGGTTTTGTTCTCGTCTCTTTGGAGCAAAGACAATTGCTTCGCGGCAGGGGGCCGAAAGGGGTTGGTCGATTTTCGTTAAAGTAGCGTGTCGAAGCCGAACAAAGGAAGATTTTGTATAGAGCTATTAAATATCGCTATCGTAATCGACCAATCTCTCTCTCTCTCTCTTTCTCTCTCCAAGCGAATGTCGAGTAAAGGCGAGGTGGTAAATCTTCACACCGTGGCAGAAGAAGCGAACCGGGGGAAATCGAGTCGAGAACGGAGACTTGGACTAGGCTTTCGGGGGGGTTCGTTTCGTCCCGTGGGGAAGAAGTGAAGTGTTGTAATTAGCAAGACGGTACTTGGCAACGAGTGTTTGTCGAAGGAAGAGCAAAGCTTGCCAAAAAGGCGAGGCACTCCAGAAGTCGGAGTGGATCGAGACCTTGGTTGGTTTTTGCAAGGCTACGGGGCCCCAGAAGTGGAAGACTGAAGAAGCGGTCTCTCCTAAAAAAACAAGAACGGAAGAGACCAAGTTCTAGGGAGGTACGGGGAAAAAGGAGGAGGAAGAGGATTGACGGAAGCGAGGGAAAGTGATCAATCCAAGAGATAAAAAGGAAATGCTGAAGGGTAAAAAGACTAGTATGCAAAGGGGAAGAGACAGACTGGAACAATTGATGGGGGTGAGAAAGGGTCCAAGTCAAGCGCAGGAACAGACGGGCGTGATTGGTGCTTTTTGGCAGATGGATGGGGACCAAGGGAGGTGAAGGTGGATTCGGTGTCTGCTCCTTTGGTCTGGCTCGGCAGGCCAGTTTAATTGCCCACCCACGCACGTCAATTGCTGCTGAGATCCCCTGGCCATCAAGAGGCATGTAGCTTTTGGCACGTGTAGCAAGCAGAAGAGACTTGTCATCTGTTAGTCAGTTTACCCAGCGGTCAACACCTCCGTGCTTGCATTGTGCTTGGTATGTTCGAGAGTGTTTTAGTCTATGTATTTTAACCTGAATGTTGGATGTCAGGACTTGTCAACTGTCAAAATGCAATGCCATCCGTTCGGTCTCAATCGACATGACCGTTCCACTCTCCACCTCAACACCTACAAGTAGACAGCAACGGGAAAAATGCCATAAACCATCGTGGACATCGTGGACCTTGGAAGACAAAAGGTTCGAATATGTATCTAGTTCAAGTTCCTGTTCCATCAATTCGGTTGCCTGACCCCCTTTTCCGTCCAGTCTATTTACGACTTGTACTCCACCCGCTTGTCCCCTCCCTTTGGCTGCGGCTACGAGACGCCAAAAAAGGGGTACACATGCTGACGTTGCATTCCCCTCGATTTCCCCTTCTTGGTACCTGTCGGCCAGCCATGCTTTTGTACATAACACACGCACACTTCACTGCGAGTCTAAAACTGCCAGCCTTGTTGTCTGCGCGCCATTCATCACTCGCACCGCACCCGCACCCACACGCCGCACGCGAGTCCAATAGGTTCCGGATCCAATACCCGTGGGGCCGCGGATCGAGGGACCGCCGGTGGACTGCGGATTGCGGCGGGGATGAACAAGATCTGCCCGGTTCATGGTACACATTTTCACGGACGACGAACGCTTTTACCAACGACTGTATACCTGCCTACCCGTGCAGTTCATCCCGAGGCTTGATACTACACGTGTACTACGGGTATCTGTCAAGGGACAGGAGAATATCCCGCCCTGCGCTCCGCAATCGCAATCGCAATCGCAATCCCCTCCGGCGAGCGGATCGATCCGGAAATTTGAAATTTGACTCCAGACTTCCACCCAAACCTTGTCTACATATCCACCATAGTCCACCACCACCATGGGGGAAATTGTGTTGGGTTGTGTGGTTTGTAACAATGCCGCCGAATTTTATCCATCGCCTACCCGCAGCTTTTATATCTTGCTTGCGAAAAGTTCTGTCCCGTATTGACGGTATTGGACAGGGGAATGGAATTCATGATGGTGATGGGAGTACAGGATATGTGATTCCGAATTACAACTGAGGACATCCAAACCTCAACGTCCACGTCTAGAGAGACCTTGGCTCCCCGATTTAGGTCCATCCATCTTCATCCAAGTCAGGGGTTCGCCCGAACGCCCAAGCCAATGCCAAGACCAATGGTTACTGGACTCGCCCATGAACAGAAAAGCCGAGACCGTTTTAGGCATGGGTAGTGGGCGCAAAGTCTCAGTTTTTTTGTTATTGACAAAGCTAGGTAGACCGTGTTTCTTCTCATCAACATCCTGGCCGTCTATCACCGGCCCTTTCCTCCATCCATAGTGTAGAAAGCGCAAAAAGGGAACCACATCTAGCTTTTTCTGGAATACTGTCTTTTGTCTCATCCACATTCCCACCACTTCCCCACCTGTACTTCTCTATATATATATGTTGACAGCAGCTTGGTCCAAACAAAGTGCGGTTAGGGTGTTAGTGCTTTTTGCGGGCAGTCCCCATACAAAACACTGTCTGCACTAACATTCCAATAGTGCACGGACACTTGCAACTCCCTCCATTTACACCTCCATTTATACATCCAAAGGACCTTCGCGGCCTTTAATTCCCTTTTTTCCCAATTGCACCTTTATTTACCCCATTAACAGTTCGATTTCAAGGCAAAAAGTTTTCTCCCTGCCTTTTAGCTACGTTACGGTGCAGCCCAGTATCCAGCATCTATCTACAACCCACGATCCGATCCAGCCTTTTATCACCCGGCCGGGGAAGGTCTGCAGCCTCCCCGAACACTGTCAAAGTAGTCATCTCGTCAACTGATATAAAGCAATAAAAATATGCGCACATAAACCCATCGGTCGGTCGTCCGGTAGGTAGTCCAAGTCCGCGACAGACCGACTTTGTATCGGGGAGCAGAAAGTATCAAGATTCTCGTCCGTCACCCACGCGGCTCACGGGTTCAGCAGTGCAGTTACCGAGCAACCATCTATCTCACTGTCTCTTCACATGACATGCTTTACTGTCGAGACGGAAGGACTGTGCAAGTTCTGCGCGCGGTTCTGTCAGCGAAGCGGCGAGCAAAGCAAAGCAAAGCAGAGGACCCGACGCTCGCTCGGCGGCTCGAGTTCGCATATCCATGGCGCAAGTACATACACTGCCTCACCTCAGTGCCTCCTCGCTTCGGTTCGTTCAGCAACGGAATGTTATAAAGCACATTACTGCTTGCTTGCCCCTAGGTAGGTAGGTTTATATGCCCTCCTCGGTGAGGTGAGCTCGATGAGGCCAGGTCCTGGGGACGTAGGGAGAAACCTGCTTGCTTGCTTCTTTCTACCCACGACTGCCTTCCTGCCTGCTTAGAGACACGAACATCCACCCTGGATCGGTGACCGGTGAGAACTGAGAAGAAAGAAGAAGAAGCATACCGTAGAAACTCGCGAAACTCGCCACCGTCAATCTCCTCCTTGAGCGCCGGACAGGGCATAACGCGGCACTCCGTAAGCACGCATACACCAGCATATGTATCTATCTCGTTAAGTAAAAACTCGAGGATAATTCTCACAACTCTAATTTGTATAAGGTACGTTTCAATATATAGGCTCTAGTTCACCATATACAAATCTGCCCCCTGTCCGGCGCTTAARGAGGAGATTGACGGTGGCGAGTTTCTACGGTAGGTCAGGTCAAGTTATACGCAGGTCCCCTAACAAGGCAAATCTAATTCTGCCCAACAACATAAAACCAAATCGAAAAAAAAGTTGTGGTGGCTAGACTAGACCTGATTTAACTTAACTTCGTGAAGCACACTGGAACAACAACAACAACAACAACAACAACAACAACAACAACAACAACAACAACAACAACAACAACAACAACAACAACAACAACAACAACAACAACAACAACAACAACAACAACAACAACAACAACAACAACAACAACAACAACAACAACAACAACAACAACAACAACAACAACAACAATAACAAGATAAAGAGCAAGAGCAAGAGTGAGGGTAAGATAGTCGAGGTACAGACTACCTATGGAGGGTACGTACGTTGTGAAGAAGAGCGTCTGATGACGGGATGTGTGTGGTTGATGGTGATACATACCGCAAAGACTCGGGGCGTTGGTTTTAAGGTTCCCAGGGCCTAACTGACAGAATCTATGTATCAGGTACCTGCCTTTAGGGTTTGGGTTTTGGAAGAGATTCGAGCAGTCTGCAATGCTAGAGGTGCCTCAAGTGTACTGATTATGTCTGATTTCCCTGGAACCTAAAAACGACGCCCCCGAGTCTTTGCGGTACCTTTGACACTTGACACTTTGAAAGTTGTCAACTTGACATTAACAACTGCGAGTCCCAGCTGCCCTGCCTGGCCTTGATCTTGATCGGTGCATACATACATTATGCGCTTCTTCATCATCCTGTCGGCGCGGCTGCGCTCGAGAGAGCGGTTCGAAAAGAGGAGTTGGCCATATTGGGTCAAAACTGGAAGATCCCAAAATCCCGTCCACCCGTCAGCTTTTCTTTCCAACTTTCCGCCAACTTTTTTTTTTTTTTTTTTTCCGCGGTGACTTTTGCGTCTTCCCCGCGAACTTGAAGCGAGCCCGGGTTGTTCCAAGGTTCGAAGATCGGAGGTCCGAGTGTAACACCGGGGCCGGGGCCGGGGCCCGAGGTCTAGTGTCTGAATGGAAGCTCAGGGGTAAAAACACTCCAGATACAAACATGGAACACGTATTGAGTTGCTCCCAAAATCGAAAAGCTTCAATGATTAACAAAAACTTCTAGGTCCGTAATATTCGCTATAAACCTCGTTGCACCAGACTCCACGCGTTCTTTAGGATCCTTTTAGTCTTTCTCCTGACATCTCTACTTCGTCTTTCTCATTCTTCTCTTTCCGTTTTGCTTGTTCATGTTGTTGCCCATGACAGTAGCGGCAGCAGTAGTAATGGACGCTCTGCGCTTTTTCTTCTGCTGCTGCTGCTGCTTTGAACAACAACAACAACCACAACTGTGCTTCTTCTCATCCCCATCCTCACCCCCAACCGTAACCCCACTCCAAGTCGTTACCAACGACATCTAAGGCTTGCAACGGCCCATGAAGCGGGGGTACAAGCAAGTTGTGCGGACAGAGTGCTGGTTGGCCATCCAGGCGAGGAAACGCTCGAGACCGAGACCGTAGCCGCCGTGGGGGGAGGTGCCGTACTTGCGCTGGTCGGTGTACCAGAAGTAGGGCTCGTGACCGATGTCGTTCTTCTTGTAGGCCTCGATCAGCTCGTCGTAGTCATCCATACGCATGGAGCCACCGACGATTTCGCCGACGCCGGGCACTAGAAATACTTGTCAGCTTGGGGACATAACCTTGGATAAGAGCAAGGGGAATACTCACTAAGAACATCGACGGACTCGGTAACGCGGAGATCGTTGGGGTCCTTCTTCATGTAGAAGGCCTTGATCTCGACGGGGAAGTGGGTGAGAAGGATGGGGCGGTTGATGATATCAGTCATCTTGCGCTCAGCGGCCTCGGCGATATCGTCACCGAAGACGTGGGGGTTACCCTCCTCGTTGAGGATAGGGGGATCCTGCTTGTTGAGCCACTCAATGGCCTCCTCGTACTTCATGCGGAGGAACTTCTCGGGCTTCTTGAAGTCGGGGTTGAGGACCTTGAGATAGCCAGCGGCGGTCTCGTCGTTGAGAACACGGTCGACGACCTTGGAGATGATCTCCTCAAGATGGTCGAGAAGGTCGCTGAACTCGATAAAGTCCAACTCGGCCTCGACGTGGGTGTACTCGGACAAGTGGCGACGGGTAAGAGACTTCTCGGCACGGAAAGACTTCTCAATGCAGTAGACCTGGCCCATGGAGGCAAGGACGGTCTCAAGGTACAGCTGGGAAGACTGGGTAAGGTAGGCCTCCTCGCCGTAATAGTCGTACTTGAAGAGGGTAGAACCACCCTCGACCTGGGTCTGGACCATGGCCGGAGGAGAGACCTTGCGGAACTCGAGCTCGCGGTAGGTATCGACGAAGGCCAGCTCGACGAACTCACGGAGCTTCATGAGAGCAGAGGCGTTCTCGCCACGGAGGACCAAGTGCCTGTTGTCAAGCATGGCAGCATCCCAAGCATCCTGGTCACGGGAGACCTTGTTGGTGATGGCGTCGAGGTCGCTGGGGGCGTGGCCGAGGACCTTGTAGTAGTCGACCTGGAGCTCACGGCCATCGGGGGCAGTGGCACCGGCAGGGAGCTTCTTGAGCTCACCGTAGAGGACAAGGGCGGTCTCCTGGGCAAACAAGAGAGCGTCGTAGTTCTTGGTGAGGTCGCCGGCGGGCAGGACGCACTGGAGGAAGCCGTAGCCGTCCTTGAGGGTAAGGAAGGTGGCGTGCTTCTGGGCACGGAGACGGTGGATGCGGCCGTAGACCTTGACGCGGGTGCCCTTCTTGGACTCGTCGCCGAGCTCGATGGACTTGTTGTTGAGACGGATGCGGACAGCCTCGGGCAGGGAAGGGTCCTCCTTGAGAACGATCTTCTTGGCATCGTCAAGGTTCTTGAGGCGCTGCTGGCGCTCCTCCTCCTCCTTCTTGAGAGCCTCCTTCTCCTTCTGCAGCTTCTTCTTGTACTGGTCGACGCGGCCGACGGCCTTCTTCATGGCGCTCTTGGCAGCCTCCTCCCATGTTGGGCCATCGGTCGAGCCCTCCTTGGGGGCGACCTTGGTGAGGTATGTGGGCGCGGGCTTATCGAGGTTCTGGATGAGGGCGTGGTACAGCGACTGGTAGGGCTTGGCCTCGGAGCCATCGGCAGACTCGTCGTCCTTGCCGGCGACCGTGTCGATGTAGACCTTGGCGTCGCTTTTTGTGCGATCGGCGAGCTCTTGTGGTGTCGCCATTTTGGAAAATGAACTGTCTTGYCGCGCAAAGACAAAGTTGCGCGGCGCAAGTGGATGCAGTGTCTGCGATAAAAGTGAATGGGGACGGGACGGGTGGGGGATGGGATGGTGGGGTCGGGCCCAAAATGTTAAATGTATCGCGGGGCAGAAGGGGTCGCTGTTAGCGCTGTGGGCAGCAACGGGGAGCGACGTCGGTGACTCACCCCCTTCCCTATCCCTTGTGTTGTCTAGAACACCAGACGGAACATCACTGTGTAAAGATAACGGGGGACCGTGTTATCTGTCCAGCATTTCATGGATACCTTTACTCTAGTATGATCGACAGCGAGCTATCGAACCTCTAACAACGCCCTGGAGGATATCTACACCATTCGCGATAACAGCCGAGCCCATCTTCATCCCTCGACATATGAGCAAGCACGGCTCCTCTCACTCAATGGCATGACTCTCCAAGTCTCGGCACTCAATGGCACAAATTGAAACATGTGGCCGAACTTCCGGGTGTTCATGATTCGTCCGGTGTCAGAGGATGACATGGCGCCAAAGTCCAGACAAATCTCCGTTATCAGACGAAGGTCTGACCGCTGGTGCTCCGTGAGTCAGCTGCGTCGGTTTGGGTCCAACTCCATTCTATTCTCACCGTTCCTCAGGGGAATGACTCCTGTGGGAAGGGTGACTCTCAACAACTCCCGGCTATACGAACTTTCTTATCGCCATGGGCCTCGGCAGTCACCACGGGAGCTACAGAACACGAAGTCCGGGAGAACTGAATGAACAGTCAAGGCGGAAGGAAACCCATGATGACGGATCAAAGCTCATCATGAGCCTCACCATCACCATCACCACGCTCCGCCCTCTTCTCAGCCTCCTTCTCCTTCAACCCCCTCTTCACCATCCCCGTCAGCACTTCGTAAACAACCTGCGCAGCCGCCAACGCCGTCTCCTCCCCTCTTCCCTGATACGCCGGACTAACTTCCACCACATCGGCACCCACCACATTCAGCACATCCACCAACCCTCTCAGTATCCTAATCAACTCCCTAGTCGTCCACCCTCCCGGCTCCGGCGTGCCCGTTCCGGGAGCGAAAGCCGGATCAAGCACATCAATGTCGATAGACAGGTACACCGGGTCCGGGTCTTGGTCTTCCGGGGAGAACTGGTCCAAAATGGCTTTGATCACACCAGCAGGACCGCCGAGGTCGTCAATGTCATCTGCTGAGATGCGCAGCCAGTTCTGCGAGGAGTCATCGACGAAATCGGAGTGGTCGGTGCCGGAGAGGCGGGTGCGGAGGCCGGCGTGGATGTTAGAGGCTGAAGAACTGTTGGACAGGAGACCTTCTTGCCCGGCGAGCCAGAACATGGAGCCGTGGTTGAAGTGGGATTGGGTGGAGGGCCAGGCGGAAGGGTATTTGGCTGGGTGCCAGGTGTCAAGGTGGGCTTTTGGTCATCGTCAGTATCGGTTGACAAGTGAGAAGGTAGGTGATGAAGCAAGTGAAGAGACGTGAAAAACTAACCATCAAAATGAACAACCCTCACCTCCCTCCCATATACCTTCTTCAACGCCCTCAACGCCGGCAACGCCAAGCTGTGATCGCCACCGAGGGTAATCAGCTTCGGTTTCCCCTTCGAAGCCCGAGGACTTCTCGATCCAAGCTCCAAAAAAGCCTCAGTCATCTGCTCCAGCGCCACAGCATTGTCAAACGGCGTGATAGGGATATCGCCACAATCAATAATGGTCGCCCAGCTGGCGTACGGGTTGATGCCTGCGCGGGGGTTGAAGCCACGGAAGGAGGTTTGTCTGCTGGAGGCTTGGCGGATGGCGCGGGGGCCGAAGCGGGCGCCTTTATTTACGTTGTGGTTAGCTCGACCAATTTCACACGGTAAGTAAATAGATTAATAGTTCTGAAAAAAGGAGGAGGGAAAGGGGGGAAGCGGTCACCAACATACCAGGCCGATAACTCGTCGCCGTATCAAACGGCGCCCCAATGATCCCAATATCAAACTTCTCGCTGGGTGTAGTCAAGCACTTGGCGTGCTTGAGGTGGGCGAAGGTGTTTATGCCTGAGAATGACCACTATTTTTTTTTTTTTCCAAGTATCTTCCATATTAGCTTTGGCCGGGCAGCCATGCTAGATTCATAGTGAAGCTGAATCGTTCGTGACACTTACATCCGTCCCCCATTTTCTTTCCAATTCTTTCAGTTCAGCTAGTTCTTCGGGTGTTATCGTCCATTGCTTGTCATCACCGGTACCCTCAGAGCCGTGGTGCTGGCATGTTTGGGCTAGTTGGCTTCCGATAGCTAGTAGAATAGCTGCCGACGAGAATGAGGTTATCCTCATGATGTTTAAGTTCCCTTGGCCTTTAAGAAATGAGAGAGTTCAAGTGATATGCGAGAGACATTTGTTGGAAGGAGTCGTTAGAAGAAGAGAGGAACAAAAGTAGAACGGTAGTAAGAATTATAATCAGGCTGTCTCAATTCAAACCTGTCCCTCATTCTCTCCGATAGCATCTCCGATAGTAAGTAAAATACTACTTAGTGAGGGGAAGATTGGCTCAATGTTTCAATGCTACCCCTCTGCGGGAATAACACCCATGTAGAATATGCCTCTTGGTAGTTCGTCAATGACAGGATAGTGACATAGAGATTGACATAGTGGATAGTAGATAACTCTAGATAACTTATCAGTTGCAGTTTTATCACCATTCACTCACGGTGATTCTCATTTGCTTTAGTAAGTTGTCCGGCCGAGTTGAAGCTATTTGATCAACTAATACGCAGGCAATCGTTTTCACCATTCCCACTCGTACAACTCTTACTCTTCTCCTCCCCCCCTCTCTCGCCTCTTCATCCTCCCTTTGTCTCCCTCTATCCCTCACTACCCCTTCTCTATCCACCTAACCAGCAGCCTCACCAACGAACCTAATCATCACCATTACGCCCCACCCTCACCACCCTCAGCACCCTTGGTACCCTCAGCCGCCGCCGCCTTCACCTTAACAGCAGCCTTCTCTCTCCTCTTCCTCGCTCTCCTTACCTCGATTTCCACCTGCGCCATCTCCGCGTTTACCGTCACCAGCCGCGGAACGATTTGCTCAACCGCTTGGATTGCCTGGGTCTGGGCTTGGCGGAGAGGAAGCGGGGTGAGGAGGCCGAACCAGCGGAGGGGGTCGTTTTTTCGAATCTTTTTGACTTTGTTTTCTTTATCCTCGGGTGTATCGCTGTCGTCGTTGGGGTTTGAGGGGGTTTCGGGGGCTTTGTTGGAGGATGTTGTTGTTGTTTGATCGACGACGTTCTCCCCCTCGGCTTCCTTACCCCCCACCACCACTTCTTCTGCATCCGCATTCGTTTCCTCCTTCTCCCCAGTTTCCTCATCCTTCGCATTCTTGTTATTCTGCTTCTTCGCATTCACATCCCCATCCACATCCACATTCTCCACTTCTTCCTTCTCTTTCACCACCACCACCTCGTTTCCCTCCTCATCAACCTTCACAACCCTAAACTCCACCTTTGCCTTTTCCTCATCCTCATCCTCACCCCCACGCTCATCTTCCTTGTCCCCTTTCCCTGCTGCCCCAACCCTCACCCTCCTACTAGCAACCATCCTCTCATCAAAGTACTCCTTCCCGTACCTCACTCCCCGCTCTGTAGCGAAGTTCGCTCGCGCAATGTTCTGATACATGCCGGCCTGCAGGCTGGAGAGCGAGGAGCGGAGGGTGGTGTACTCGTTTAGAAGGTGGAGGTAGCGGGTGAGGAGAGCGTCGATTTGGGCGTTGTAGTCTTCTGCAGAGGATTGGGAGGCGGAAGAGGGGTTGGAGGCGGCATCTTGAGGGGTGAGGGGGTTGGTGGATGAGGGAGAGGTGGTGGTGGTGGTGGTGATGGTGGTCATTTTGGATGCGGGAGGTTTTGATGAATCTGGTGGTCCGTGTTGGGTGATGGGCCGGGCTCGGTGATGCTCCTGCTCCCTAGCCGGACTGAATAGAGAGAGGTCTTGTGTGACGTAGTCTTGCCCCGCTTCCCTCGTCCCTTTCGTTCCAGGTTGATTCCGAACCTTATCGTGATTATCGGGATCGCAACAGATAGAGGTAGCTCTGGTCTCAATGTGATATTGACAGCGTCAACCTGTTAAGCCGAGTGTTACCGGCCGTTGTTTTGTGTTTTGTTTGGTTGGTTGTCCGTAACAATGGAAATTATCCCGAAATAAGGCCCTGTGGACTGGGCTTCTGTTGCACTGGACTGGACCTGAAAATAATGAGATGAACGTAATTTTGACGACGTTCCCCCGCTCGGCGCGTAGGCGTTTAATGAGACTGAATCCCGATTTGGGTTCGAAACTTGTAAAAGATTAATTGAGCCAAGTTGAGGATCAAACTTTGGTGGGGTCTTGGCGGGATGGATGGGTATCGTTACGGTTGTGTCTTTGGAAGATTCGGAGTTGTGTCCTTGAAGCGTTGTTGGCTCGGTGAGGTCTCGGGCTCGGGCTCACCGCGGTGAGAGTTGTACGTACCTTCCCCCCAATTGTTCATGAACCAAAGATTCGATTCGACAACATCTCAGAGGTGCGACGGATGGCCTCGTCTAGGTGAAGAGTATCCACCTCATTTGACGAACATTATAATTGATACAAACATGAGATAAATTGTACACTCCATGTTTCACGCGTTTCCAAAATAGCAGCGTGGGCAATGCACCACCCACTGCACCTCGCGGCAACGGCTCCTTACATGATTGCTAACCCTTACCCTAACCCCTGATTTGGAAGTTGGTTCGTGGTGTTTTCGTTTTTACTTACGCGCAGATGAAAATATTCAAAACGGATTGTTTCCGGCTGAAACCCTCAAACCACATGGCATTGATCGCCTCTTGTGTGCCATGTTTCTCGTGGTGTTGACCCATTAAAAACGTTCCCTTTCCGGGTTGGCGGCTGTTTCAGGGTCATGGAGCTGAGGCTATCAAGGACCCCGAACTGTGACCCCGATTGCTGTCGTGCATGACATCTGAATGATATTGGTTTCTGATTAGATCTGGGGCCGAGGGAGATCGACGCTTCAGGGTACTGTATGTATCGTCAAGTCCGTTGATACAAACATGGCAAATAAGTTTCAAAGTGACTGTGACTGCCAGGTCCGTAACCCCTGAGACTCTGAGAATAATCCAAAGGGGCTCATGGCGGCGCCTCAATATGTCGTGCATCTGCTACCCCCAAGTGTATGTAAGCACCTTCTTCATTGTGTGGGAAAACAAGAGACGCCGCGGAAGCGCAGCTTGCAGACGCCAACATTACAGCCGGGATATTGAGCCAGGATAATGTGTGGTGGATGACGGATGGAAGCATTGGAAGAAGACGCAGTCCATCCATTCAAAGCCCAAAGGACCCTTTGGTGCCACCAAGGCTGCGCAGGTCTTCCATGTGGTGTCAAGGTTGGACCTGACGCCAACGTGGAGGCAAACTTGGACCAAAGGTTGTGGTTTTGACGAGTACGGGGAAGTGGTTCCGAAGGAAAAGCAGATGCCAGAGGGATATCGCAGGAATTCTGGTGACGTCGTACGTATGGGTGACATTTTGCGGTTTACGTCAGGGAGTTTGTTGATGGGCAATGCAACCAACCCGCCCGAGTTCGCCAGCTTCCTTGCAAGTTCTGGTTTCCCTCGAGGAGTTCCCTTCAAGAGATGCCGGTGATGTTTATTTTCAGATGAAATTCAAATAAGAATTGAGATGCAGTCAGATGAAAAGCGGAAGGGTGTCGGCTATATGCACTGTGCTTTTGATCGACCGGSCCGGTCGATAAGCCCAAGACAACTGGCACGCCACTGTCAGCCCCGATGGTGCCAGCCCGTGGTGACTTGTGCACACTGGCGACGCCAGTACCCCTGGCGATAGCATCGCTTGTCGACTAGCAATGTACTCTAGCGGCGCGGCCAGCTATGCAACCGCCGAGCTAGCAACGGGCAATCGGCATGAGGGAAAATCTTGCCCGACTAAGCAGTAATGTGTGAGACGGGACATGTTAGTCGTGGTTAGGAGGGTAACAGTAGCATGGAAATGAGAAGGGGAAGCCTGTGATAGTGACATGGATAACTCAAGCGGGAAGTTCCCTCCACCCGCCTGCCAGCGGGCGGTGTCTGTGTGCACAGTCTGCCGACGAGTGCCAATACTGCCCTTCCCGCCCTGCCACCTGCGCGCCTGCACCTGCTAGGTTCGAGTGTCGAAGGCACACTGCTCGCAGTTCTCGAAAGTCCCCCAAGGCGCTTTCTCCCGCCAACGTCGATTCATCTCCCACCGGCCATACCCTCCCTCACTTTTTCCTTGGTCTCTTTTCTGACTTTGGCTGTCAAGTCTAAATTTCATGAGGCTGATTGAACACCAACCTAAACCTAAAGCCCACAACCACTACCACCAACTGGGCCACCACCGGTCCCTTGTAACAAATTGCCGGATTTTACTTGATATTTGTTCTTGCTGGGCAAACAAGTCCCGAGTCATTTTGACACTCATTGATCCTGTTATCAAAATATTGATATCCCCTTTCTGGCAGACGTTACGCCTCATACAGATATCCTCTCAATAGACCCAACTGATCGCTGTTCTGTCACTGGCGGTCGGATCCCCATCCCCCATTCCCCCCATCCAATCCGTCCAATCCATTGCAAAGGCCAGGGCCATTCATAGGTCCTCCACCATCCACCCAGGCTACCCATAGTCTACCCATTCCATCCACTCAATCACTCCCTCCGCTCTCCATCCACCGCAACTCGCCCGCCCGCCGCCTACAGTGAGCTTCAGTCTTCACTACCTACCATAACACTCTTCGCGCCCACTCTCCATCACACTCTACTCGTCTGGGACACCTACTCCCGCCATCAACTCCAACTCCCCCAGCAGCAAACCCTCTCACTCCGTCATCGACCACTCTACTCGTTCCCCGTACCGCCAAAAGTGCCCGGCCACCACCGCCAACCTAACATCAACAATCCATCCATCCCACCCCCCAACCTAAACCGCTTCGTCTTATCCCTTCGACTCCACTCCGCCGTCGCCCACACCGATTCACCGTTGATCACAGCGCGCGATAAGGAGAGTGCTTCGCTGCATCGCTCCTCCATCTTCTGTCACCTCCGTCGTCGAGCTCTTAGCCTAGCATCAAGCCCGCGACTCGTCCTGCAACCCGTCTGGGGCGCCATCAGTCAACAACATGGTGACGGGAACTATCAAGTATGTATAGAGTGCTACAAGCGTGCTGCTATGGTGACGGTCTAGACCGCTCCRCTCTGTGCTTGACTTCACTTACACGCATCTTTGGGATGCATTTCCCATTTCCCGGATCGCAATCGCAATCGCATTCACATTCAGTCAAAAGCAACACAAGGCTAACCGTTATCCCTCCCTCTCTAGGTGCGTAGTCGTCGGTGACGGTGCCGTTGGAAAGACATGTCTCCTCATCAGCTATACAACAAATAAGTTCCCCTCGGAATATGTGCCGACAGTTTTCGACAACTATGCCGTCACCGTCATGTACGTTGCCCTTCTCTCAATGCCCCGATCACATCAATGCGCGCATACACAGGTGCATATATATTTCATCCGGACTTTAGCTGATAAGCGCAACCCCCTTCAGGATCGGTGATGAGCCCTACACGCTCGGCCTGTTCGATACTGCAGGACAAGAAGATTACGACCGTTTACGTCCGCTATCATACCCCCAGACCGACGTCTTCCTTATCTGCTTCAGCGTTGCATCGCCCGCCTCGTTCGAAAACGTGTCCCAGAAATGGGCCCCCGAAGTCAACCATCACTGCCCGGGCGTGCCCTTCCTCATCGTCGGAACCCAGAAGGATTTGCGCTCCGACAAGGAACTGAGGGACAAGCTTGCCCAGCGCAAGCAGTCAATGATAGAGTTCAAGCAGGGAGAGAAGCTTGCCCAGGATCTTGACGSCGTCAAGTACGTCGAGTGCAGTGCGCTGACGCAGGAAGGACTCAAGAACGTGTTTGATGAGGTAGGCAATTCCCAGGACGGCTATTGTCGGTGAGTCGTGAAAGTCGCCAAAGCTGACACCCACCTTTTTAGGCCATCGTTGCGGCACTGGAGCCGCCTCAGAAAAAGACAAGTAAAAGGGACAAGAAGTGCTTGATTCTGTGAGACCGGGATGCTCCTGCAGTGAGGAATGTTTTTGGCCCCGCCGGCCCCGTTTTTTGTTACAACCCGGAAGCGACCATGAAATGAAGGGGGTGGGAAAGGGAGATATTCACAGATCGACATCTAAACGGCATAGGGCGCCTCGATATTACCCCGTTGTTTAGAGTGCAATTAAAGCAGTGACGAGCCGACAGCCTGCATACCGATACCCAGACGGACGGAGCTGAGGAGTTGGGAGGGAAAGGAGGGAGGTTGAGCATGTGTGGGGGAAACGAATCGACCTGGCGCCATCGCACAAAGAGAGGTATCGCAGAGCGTACCTGGCCAGGTCGTTTCCTTTCGGTTCAAGGGGATGGGGAAGACTGGAGATGTGATGGATGGGAGAGGGAGACCTGAGTTGGCCTAGGTTGGCTTGTGGCTGTGGTTGTGGTTGATTCCCTAGGATCAGAGAGAGGGCCGCCTTTCTCTCCACTCGGGCCAGGGAAAAAAATGAACGTACCAAGAAACCGCGCCGGCATCATACCGATGTCTGCGCGCGGAAGACTTCTGGTGTTCATTCGTTATCTGGCCAAGCTCTGTCCGTTAGTGCTCGCACATATTACTATTACCATCATATTGGATTCAAGAATTTCTTAATAACTCTTTGTTCCTCCGGAAACTTGACCCATCGCGTGAGGGAATTCATGAAGAGAATGAATGGGATTTGCTTTTTGGGATTTTGATTTCCATTTCGTGGATTTTCTCCATACACTACATATCACACGGCTTGGCGCAGTAGACTAGGAGTGTACCGAAAATAAACTGGTTTTTGCATGTGATTCTCAACATATCCCATTAGTGTGAGGAGTTGAACTCTTGACTTACCTGTCACATCCATCCATCCATTCATGAAGCCGAACGGGGGTATAGTAACCAGAGATTCAACATAGCAACGAAACGTATAATCAGTCATCGGTTATTAGTAACTTCAATTCAAACCAACCAGAACAGTACCTGTAATGATTGCTATCTAAACTGCACCTGTTAAGATATCTCTCTCTATCTACTATTTATGTCACTATACTAGTAGTACTGTTATGAATTGGTTCGTTGTGGCCGGCAGGAATAATGAATGCTTCGTTCGTGGAAATAATCGTGAACAGCAAACGCCACGAGAAAGGAAGGATTTCAGAGGAACCGTTCGTTATGAGGGATGTTGAATGCGTCGGTGGTTATCGTATCGTTTTGCTCTTCTTACTATTTTTGGTATCTTCTTTACAGTGGAACTGAAACATGCTTACACCCTCCTCCAAGTAAGTCCCCTATCCTATGTATATCTTACTCTTCCTCTTACTCTTTACTCTTCCTTCTGTCCTTACTTATTCGAACACCAACCAATAAAAGTACACCAGGCCAGTCAGTCCTACACCACAAACAACTACAACTACAGCTACAACTGCACTATGACTTCCCACACCGTATCTTATCAACGTTATCTGGATCAGTTCAGGACCACATCCAACCAACAACTCCTCCGAGGCCTCTTCTCCCTATTCGATGCGCCATGTTCACGCTACGACGACATATCCGGCACAGGAGCGGGTTTTTGGAAGCGAGCATCTGCCACGGGTGGTGCTTGAGGAGGCTGTTGTGGTTGTGGTGGTTCGGCTGGGGCTGGCTTAGTTGGGGCTGAAGATGAAGCTGGAGCCGTAGTTTGGGTCGGAGCAGGAGGAGCCTGTAAAGACTGGCCTTGCGGTTGTGGTGATGCCTTGGGTGTTGACTGTGAATTTGACGATGAAGTCGATTCCGCCCGTGGTGGTTGTTGTTGTTGTTGTTGTGTCTCCGCGTCATCCACAAGTTTGAACTGGGCTTGAGTCTGTAGTGGCGGCGTTGGCGTTGACAGTTGTGGTGAGGGTTTTGCTGTCGTCGTTGTCGCCGCCGCCGCCGCCGGCTTAGAAGTAGGGGGTGCAGGAGCACTTTTTGCTTTGGGTGGAAGAGCAACATCATCGATCGGCTCCAGCTTAGCCTGAACCACCGGCCCCGTCATCATCGCTGGTAGCGAGGACGTGGATGATTTCCGTTTCAGCTCGGACGGTATCGTCGTCTCCTTGCTCGTGCTCTTACTCCTCGCTTTTGCGGTTGTAATCACCTCTGTGCCACTTGCCCTTCGTGGCAAATGCGGCACCTTTGGTTCCCTCAGAGGCGGAAGCTCAGTGGCTTGAACATTATCCAGCTTTTTGTCCCCGGCTTCGACCTCCTTGGCCTTTTCGGAAGCCTGTTTCTGTTTCTCTTTCTCCGCTTCCTGAGCCTCTTTCAGCTTCGCTAGCTTTGCTGGGTCCTCTTTTGGTGTTGATCTTTTTCCGTTGGGGTTCAAGAACCTTTCTGGTACTCCCTTGGCTGCGTACGTCCCGCTGCCTACGTACGCTCCTAACAGCGCACTGAATTTGTAATCACCCCTATGCACGCGTTGGATCTCGCGGTAGGCATAGGCGTTGTAGTAAGGGAGGCCGGTTTTGGGGTCCCGGTAACGGGCTGGGTGGCCGGTTACGACGCAGAGTGGAGGGTGGGCGGGTTCTTGGATATTGTTAGTATCTGAAGCAAAAAGAAATGTCAAAGAGCACTGGGGGGGGGGGGGGGGAACTCACTGGCAAGTTTCTCCATCCTCCTCCCAAAGACAATCTGCGTCTGGACTTGCTTATCCTTGATAGCGGCTTCATCGAAATTCTGCAGAATGATGCAGCTACGGGTGACTTTGTTCACCGTTTTCCCTTCTACTCCTTCGGCGGCAGGTTGATCAGTGGGTACTGTCGACCCTTCCCGAGGTCCATCTGGCCCCTTCTCCGCGTTTTCGGATTTCTTCTCCTTGTTACTTTCTTCGCCCTTGCCACCACCTTCACCCTTGTCGCCCTTCTGTGGTACCGCCGGTTTATTCTCCTTGGTTGTTTTCTCGGGGCAAAGTGTGACGGGCTGCGAAGAGGGCGGCGTCGGTGCCTGCTTAGTCTGAATAGTAGCTGTAATCACTGTAGTCGCTGGTGAAGATGTATCACGAGGAGCTAGATCAACATCAGGAGCCGATGCTGGGATGTGTGTAGGCGCAAAGGTGAGAGTGGTCGTAGGGGCTGATGTCACCGGTGCAGAAATGAGAGGAGGAGCTGGAGCTGGAGCTGGAGCAGGAGTGCTCAACCCTCCGGAAGACGGAGGCATTGAAAGAGGCGAAGTAGTGTTAGGCGGCGCAAGGACGTTAGACATCCCGTTGCTGAAAGGAAATGCAAGCCCGGGCATCTGAGCATCGAGCATAGGAGGCGCCACTCCTGCTGGTGGGGCTAGAACAGGGGCGGCTAAAACTCCAGATGAGGGTGTAGTCTTCGTTTCCATCGGCGGCGGAGGAGGAATAGGTGGTGGGGCCATAGGACCTCGAATAGGTGCGAGTGTAGGAGGTTGTGTTTGCTGTGGTTGTTCGGCTGCATCCTTCATAACAACGTCTGGAGTTGACATTGGCTCTTTTGGCTGTTCGGGCAATGCTGCTGACGGATCTGCTTTTTCCACTTGTGCCTCCTCCGCCTTATTGTCCTCTTTGGTTGTCGCCTCCGTCGGCTGGATATCTCCCTTCTCAGTCGATGGTGGTTGCTTGGAGGCTTCCTCAGCCTTGGCCTTCTCTTTCTCGGCCGCCTCCTGAGCGGCAAGAGTAGCACTAACTGACTGCCTCTTCCTCCTAACCGGCTTCTCCTCCATAGACACCATCTTGCCAACGTGTTTCTGTTGTCCTTCCTCCAATGTCTGAATGCCACTCCAAAAAGTAACCACGGGACCGTCCAGCTTGCGATTGTTCAAGGCCGCGATCTTTCTCAAGCGTTCTTCTTCCCTCACCTTCTCCGCCTCCTCCCATCTATTCAAGCTCTTCTCGTTCCTCTTTTCCACAAGAGCTGCTTCAGCCAGCCGCTCCGCCTGCGTCATTGGTGGCTTTTTCAATGCCTCCAGCCTTTTTGCATTTTTCTCCATCTTTTCCATCAGCTTCTTCCGGCGGATCTCGTCGTCGATCATCTTCTGATGAAGCTGTTCCTTGCTCATCTTGGTCGTCCTGCGCTCGGACGCTCGCGTGGGCATATCGGCCGGGGTCGGCAACCAACTCGTTCTTTCCGACTTTTTCTTGGGTCTAGGCGGGCGGGGGGTCGGTCCTTGCCGGACAGAGGAGGCAGCAGGAGTGCCTGTCGTCGACGGGGCGGGACTCCCGGCGGCACTGTCTCCTGTGGCTGATGGCGGCTGCTCGATGCGGACCTTTTTCCTGAACTTCATGGGAATAGCCTCCTGGGCTTTCCTCTTCCGTTGTGCGTTCCTCTTTTCCCTTGCCTGGCGCTCCAGCTCCTTTTCACCCTCGAGGTCGTCGGCGGCGGCGCCCTCCTTGTCGTCTTCGTCGTCCGAGGACGAGTCCATATGGACATCGGACGCGTCATCCTTGTCCTCGTCGGTAAAGCCAGCGTCGTCTTCGTCTTCGGCAAAGAGGAGTTCGAGATCCGAGTCTTCGGCGACGGGCTCCTCGTTGGCGAGCATCGACTTCATGCGGTTGCCGGCCGTGGACCGCTTCGCGCGCGAGGTGGCAAGCCATTCCACCTGCTGCTGCGTCTGTTGGGCGGCCTCGCCGTCGTTGGCAGCTTCGACATCGCTATCGTCTGAGGAATCGCTCCAATCTTCTTCGTTGATCTCTTTTGGGAGGGGCAAGTCGGGATGTTTGTGTTTGGGGTCGAGATTGAGATCTAAGGTCGTCATTTTTGCCGTCGATGTCGCCCACTTTGCGAGGAACGCAGAATATCTGGTGTCTAACGATGCGCCGCGTTTACCACTTCATCGTGGGAAAAATATTGGTGGGATCGGACGCCGATTCCTTGTTGCTCGAAGATAGAACTAGAAGTTACAAGATCGCGTATAGTAGAAGCGTATAAAGATAGAAATGTGCTCGTTGTTGGAACTGATGCTGAATCGAATGACGCGTGGTGACAACTTTTTCCCTTCCAGCAATATTGATGTTGTTTGGTTGAAGATTGAACGATCTCCAAATTTCCACTAGTGTAGAGTTACCTCTAGCCCCCAAGGCGGTAGAGGTACCTACCGTTCGCTGCTCGTGAAAGTTGCTAGGGACATGCTCCCCGAGATTGTCCCTTCCCCGCTGTAACTTTTTGACATCACCCGCCTGAAATCCCAGGGCGACCAATCAACATGTTCCTGAAATCCGAACCCCACGGTTCATGCTTTCATGTTCCTTTTTGGTGCAGTTGCCCTGAGTTTTCCGTGTTGCTGGTACTGCTCAGCTGCTGCTGGGCTGTTCACTGTTTTCTTCCTAGATCGGTCAGTGACAGCGGGAATCTGGAGGTCCGATAATCGCCGCCCGGCCGCCCGGTAGGTTAAAGCTGAGGATGGCCCCACTACCCGGATTCCGTCATTCGGTACTACTTGGCCCCCCCACGCTCCCGTAACCGGAAACTGATGAGTCGTTAAGTCGTTCTTTTTGAGAGGAAGTAGTGTTTCGAATAATTCATTCTCTTAATATTCATTCTTTCCCTCTTTCTGTTCCCTCGTATGACCATTGTCTGCATATCTTAGTCCAACCTGTAGCGCACGCCCACTCGTCCCTGTCCCTCCCTGCATATACGATCCCCGATGTTCCGTCACGGCGTCCGTACCTTTGCGACCACCTCCCTCCGGAGGATGGCCGCGGTCGCGCCGCAAGAGCCCTCCCAATACCTCCTTAACGTCTCCAAGGCGCAGGGTATCGCCCAGGGCTTGACCGGAGGTATGCTTCTTTTCCTACCTAGTCATATCCTCTTACATCTCCTTCAACAAATAAACATACCATTAACACTCACCTCTCTCTCCCTTAAGCTATCGGCAACACCCCCCTCATCCGCCTCAACCGCCTCTCCGAAGAAACCGGCTGCGAAATCCTCGGCAAAGCCGAGTTCATGAACCCCGGCGGTTCCGTCAAAGACCGCGCGGCCCTCTACGTCGTCAAGGACGCCGAGGAGCGTGGCCTGCTTCGGCCAGGCGGCACCGTCGTCGAGGGAACCGCCGGCAACACCGGCATCGGCCTGGCGCACGTGTGCCGCTCCAAGGGCTACAAGCTGGTCATCTACATGCCCAACACGCAGTCGCAGGGCAAGATCGACCTGCTCCGCTTGCTGGGCGCCGAGGTGTACCCTGTGCCCGCCGTCGCGTTCGAGAACCCGGAGAACTACAACCACCAGGCGCGCCGGCACGCCGAGCGTTTGGACAATGCCGTGTGGACGAACCAGTTCGACAACATTGCCAACCGCAGGGCGCACATCGAGACGACCGGCCCCGAGATTTGGGCGCAGACGGGAGGTAAAGTTGATGCCTTCACTTGCGCGACGGGCACCGGTGGCACTTTTGCCGGCACGACGAGGTATCTGAAGGAGGTTTCGGGCGGCAGGGTCAAGTCTTTCTTGGCTGATCCCCCCGGCAGTGTGTTGCACTCGTACTTCAGCTCGGGCGGCAAGCTGGTTGAGCGCAGCGGGTCGAGCATCACGGAGGGTATTGGCCAGGGCCGCATCACCGACAACTTGAAGCAGGATGTGGACTTGGTGGATGGATCCATGACCATCAGCGACGAGAAGACCATTGAGATGGTGTACAGGTGTCTGGATGAGGAGGGTCTGTACCTTGGCGCCAGCTCGACCCTCAACGTCGTTGCGGCTAAGGAGGTTGCGGAGAAGCTCGGAAAGGGATCGACGGTTGTGACGATGCTGTGCGATGGTGCGTACAGGTATGCGGACCGGTTGTTCTCGAGGAAGTGGTTGGAGCAGAAGAACCTTTTGGGTGCGATCCCTGAGCACTTGCAGAAGTACATCGTTCTGCCATAGTCGGGACAGAAAGGAAACATAAACAAACAAACAGAAAGAAGAAGACAAATAGTTTATTGTACATAGTAGGTAATTGGGTATCGTTCATGAAGAAAAAAAGTTTCAGGGTTCTTTGTCCACTTTTGTGCCATTTGTCAACTCATGGTATCTTACAGTCCGTCATACATCCTACATATACAAAGCTAGTCGCCTATACGTACCATACCTCGCAAGAGGATGACGAGAAAAAGATTGGAAACAGCTCGTTCTGTTAATCATTGCCTACAAGCCTTTATTTCTTTCCACCAACAACCATCTCGTAAATCTTCTGGCCGGCCATGCCATCGTCAACCTTGGCATAGGCCAACTGGCTCTCCGTCTCGACAGCAGCCGCCCTGTTGATCAACTGCGCCGCCAGCGGGCCATGCCCGGTCTGCCCGACGATCTTGGCCGCCTGCTTCAAGCCCTGGAGGATGAAACTAGCATAGCGAAGGTGCACTTGGGGTTTGATGAGGTACCGGACATCGACCCTGGCAACGTAGGCCTCATCCGTGTACATATCCAAGAGGGCCTTGTCCGCGGGCCACAACTTGACCAGCTGCTCGGCGTACTTGACGAGGTTCTTGACGTCGTTGGCGCTGTCGGGCTGGCGAGCAGCGAGCTCGGCCGCCAAGTTTAGCCTGGCGGCGAGGAACTGAGGGTCGCGTTGGTACGGGAACCCCGTAACGGCCTGCTGCCTCTTGCGGTCCTTGCTCGTGTGTCTCTCGTCGCCCTCCAGGGCTTCCAAAATTTCCTGAACCTCCTTGAGTGCCTTGCGCGTCTCTGGCTCGCTATAGTCGCTCTTCCAGGCGGAACGCTGAATCCAGTGCAAGATCTCGTTGACGGTCTCATGGCGCTCGAGCGTGAAGCCGGTGCGCTTGACGTCGCGGACGATGTTCAGGATGAGCTGCAGATGGCCGGCCTTGCATGCTTTCCGGACAATCTGGGCAGAGAGCCAGTATGGGAGTTTGCGGTTCGCGCGGTGCATACCCTCGAGGAGGCCGGAAAGGTTGGCAAAGTCGCCGCCGTTCTTCATGTTCATGAGGGCGACCCGGATGTTCTTGGGGGTGTTGGGCATGTCCGTCAGCATGTTGATGTAGCTGAACTTTTGGGGCTGGCCATCGATCTGGATGGTGACGGGATCGTGCGCAAGCTCCTTCTCATACTTCTTGTTGAAGATCTTCTGTCGTAGTTCGGGCGGCAGGTAGGTGGGAAGAATGACCTTTTCACGGAGGGTCTCGAGGGCTTCCTTGAGTTCGGGGGACGAGGTCTTGTTGAAGGAGACGACGGGGTAGGTGGCTGTAGGGGGAGGAGGTGTTAGCAAGTCTGGATGAAGACAGCCATGTAGTGGCTGCCATGAAGCCGAGCGGGGTTAAATCGCATGCGCATATCGACAAATGGCGACGGTTTGGGAGACATGCCTTGACGAGGTACGGTCGACGACAAGCATCTGGATTGCTGCGCGGGCTTCGCGAGAGCCTCGGGGACTGCCCTGCACCCTACCCGGAGGGCATGCTGGGGAGCTCTGCCGGCCATGTTGGTGTGCGGTCGGTCGGGGTTGGTGGGACGCGACCGGACTCGGAGGGGACGGAGGACAAAGAGGGTAGTCGGGAGTTGGAGGCCAGAGACCGGAGTCGACTGGAGACGGGAAACCGGACGGACGTAAATAAAAGTGGTTCTCCGATGTTGAATTCGCGACCCCAACCGTGCGAGCGGACCCAAGGGAGCGAGGCGTGGAGGGGAGTGTCGCCAAGGGAAAAGCGCAAGACAGCCCGCCGTCAAAAAGTAACCCCCCTGTAGCCGCGAATGAGGCCTGTGATTGGTTCTTGGACTTTTTTGTGGGTCATTTACCTTGCGCACGGCCAATCGGGAGCCAGCACCGTCTTGCTCGAAGATCCATTTTCCAACGTCTTGTGCAGCCTGCCCGCCCCGGGTCCCGCGAATTCGACCTTCGGCCGTGGAGGAGAGCTGCCACTGCTTCGCCAATTCCACTTCTGGCGGTCCAGAGAGTCCGACTCCGAGTCCGGCACACCGCACACGACAACACACCATGAACGTGACAGCACCGCTCTCCCGACGGCCTCTGGGCTGCCTCAAGGCCGGCCTATGCCAGTCCCTCATCCGGGGCTATGCGACAGCCACCACCCAGTCTACCGGCGCCCTGCCCGATCACAACTTCTGTACGGCCTCACGTCACCATTTGTGTCATCCGATCTACCTACATAGCTAACCAACACCCACTACAACAGTCAGGATCACCGATAAGCACACCAAAAAGACCCGCACCGCTTTCGCCGTCTTCACACCCCCCAAGAACCCGACGACCCCTCCTCCCTCGAGCGTAGTAACCAAGTCCAAAGCCTTCAAGATCGCCAACTCGAAGCTGCCACCGCTCATGACCAAGCCTCCCTCGGACCCGATGCCGCTGTTGACCCAGCAGCAGATCGCGCGCATGGACCCGACCGGTGCGCGCACCGCCCTCTTCTCCAAGGCGCG